>VZQC01013363.1:1312849-1328717 GCA_009823505.1 Rhizomys pruinosus | reverse complement strand
ATACAGAACACATACATATACATAAAATATATAACAATCATATCTAAAATATCAATGCAGTATATACATAGATGATCAAGACAACATGGGTGCACAAACCTACATGCAGATAGGACATTCATACACATAAAAAATAAATAAAATTTAAAAAATACACTCAAAAAAAAAGAATACATATTAATTTTCATACACATCAAAGCTATGTGGGTATAGCTCTTACATTTACATATATGGAAGTGAGAGATTAATCTTTCTTGTTTTGTATCCTATTAAAACAAAGGAACATAATTTCCTGGACATTACTTTTATTTCATTGAGTGTACAGAATTAGATTAGGATGTAATTTATGTCTTGTAAATTAATGTAAGTTAGGCCAAAATTGGGCTCTCAATAGTCTGTCTAGCCTAAAATATTTGTGTTTTGACCTCTAGTACTTGAATTCAATGTCAGGAAGATCAATATCAAGGTTTGCATGAGCCAAGCACCATTCTACCTCTTATTCTGTTACATTAAAATTAGTATATTCTAATAGATATTGTAGATAGGTCAACTAGACTCCAATGAATGAACTTGCACCCAGAGACCCCTGAATAGGCATGCTTGGTTGTATCGGACTTAACATGCATGACAGAATACCTGAAATCTGGTGGCTGTGGGGGACTATGAGGGATGCGGAATGGAAAGGTGGTCTAAATTTTGTTAAGACCTGTTAAAAGAAGTGCACCTGCACACCTTTAATCCCTGCACTTGGGAGGCAGAGGCAAGCAGATCTCTGTGAGTTTAAAGCCAACCTGGTCTACATAGCGAGCTCCAGGCCAGCTGTGACTAAAGGGAGACCCGTATAAAAAAAAATGCACAAACCTCAACAAAAATATTAAAAATGAAAAATATGAGCTACATTAAAATATTTAGTTCAATTGGGTCTGGAAAATCAGATGCTAATATGCAGAGAAAGAAAAGAAAATTGATTGCATATTTTAAAGTCTTAGAAATGTCTTCCCTAATCAGAGTCCAAAACTGACAATACTTACAATGAATGTTTCACAAAATTAAAAATAAGCAGTTTTAAAAAGTTATTAACTTAAAATTTGGTAAAGAGAAACTGAGCTCAACCCTTCATTTTTCCTTCCAGCAAAGGACAATCAATTATCTCAGTAACTAACTTAGCTGGTGGAGCATTTCAATTTGCTTCACAGTGTGTGGGATTCAGTGTTGCTTCTGAGTTGCTCTTCCTCCCCACCTCCCACACACATATTCTACTCAATTCTGACAATGTTAAGACTCTCTTTCCCCCTTTCTCCTTTTCATATCTAGAATTAGCATAAGATGGTTTACTCAAAGTATAAGCCAGGCTACAATCTTCTAGTTGGAATGAGATGAATTTCACCTCTAACAGAATGCCATGAAAATATAAAATAATGGTGCAATTTTGTGTTCAGTGCATCACAACATTCTTGTGTGGCCTTCATGGATGTTTAGAAAGATCACATTTGATTGGTCATGGTTCCTAAAGTGGATGAGTCTTGAAGGCCAATTTGTCTTTGTCAATGAACCATCTGCATCAACTTGAAAATTCACTGTTGGCTCTGTGGTCATTCTTAAACCTATAATCCCATCATGTAGTTCACATCACAATTAAACACATTGAAGGTCCTAACAGTGCATTCCTTGCCATTAGTGCACAATTTCTAACTTCTGGCATGCATGCCATGAGAGTTTTGATTATGAGAAGTATAGATAAACCAGTTTGTAAATTTTCTACCAGATTTTAATATTTTTAAGAATGTTTTGCTTAGAGGGATTTTTCTACCAAAATTGGAAAATGTTATCAAAATCCACCCCACACAAAGCAACAGGTCCAGATGGTTTCACAGGAGAATTCTATAAAAACTTCAAATGTCATGCTACCCCACCACTACACATATTTACATATTTTATGAAATATAGAAAATGAGAGAAACATCCTGATTTTTATTCCTATTCTCTCTCTCTCTCTCACTCTCTCTCTGATTTCTCTCTGACAATCAAACCCAGAGCCTAGAAAACACTAGGAAAGCATTATAACACTGAGCCATACTCCCTCCCATCATCCTGATAACTAATTAAGGTAAATATTATTAATGAATAGATGTCAAAACACTGTGGAAACATAATGTCTACATATGGAATATCCACATGGTTTTAAAACATCCCCACATACACACTATAATCCTTAATTACAAGAGGAAGAACATCTCTTTTATGTGGGCAAATTCTGGCAACCATATTAAAACCAACACAAGAAAGGTTACAAGCAGATATTATAGAATTTTACGCACTCCTTATTTATGTTTTCTAAATACTGCTTCAATTTTCTTTCCTAGAGTAGCATGTGACTGCTAAGACTTTTCTAACTAATCACTTGAGACTGTGGAAAATGCTATGTTTGCAATCGGCATCCAGGCTTTTGTGCTTCTGTCATATAAGCTCTCCTACTCAGAAATACTCTTCATTATGTCAGTTTTATAAAGAGCACAAGCCTATGTTATGAAGAGATAAATTTTGTCTATGATAATCATAAAGGCCTGAATTAGTGTGATGCTAGCTGTTTTAAAAAATAGATCAAATTTTCATGACTCAACAAGACCAAAGTTTTTCACTTAAGGAATAGTCTTAAGAATCTAGTCTAGGTATCCATGCTGCAACCCTTGGAACTCGATTTAGTTTGTTTATAAATGGTGCAATGAAGAGAAACACCAAAGGTTTTATAAAGCCAGACTATATTCCAACCCCTAGTCTATCGCAGAGAAAGCAGCTACTTGCCATACTTAATGCAAGAAAAGCCTGGTAAAGGTGGTGTCAGTAGACAGCCAAAGAAAGGGAGTAACAATTAATCAATTGTATGTTTTGCAATCAAAGAAGGATCTTCACTTAGTCCAGAACTAAAAACCTAATGAGTTCTTCAATTTCTTCTAAGTTTTAAAAGTTACCATCTCCACATTGAGTGAGAATTCCAAATACTTGATTATATGAGTATCAATAAAATTAAACATAAATGACACAGTGGTGTACTCAATTATCAATCATCAGAAATTTCTTACAAATATATTCTTAGTATTCATACAATATCACCAGGGCATGGTGGCGCATGCCTTTAATCCCAGCACTTAGGAAGGAGAGACAGGTAGATCTTTGTGTGTTCAAGCCTGGTCTACATATCAAGTTCCAGGCCAGCTGGGGCTACAGGGATATCCTGTCTCAAAAAAGACCCCCCAAAAAAGAATGGAATAAGCTGATAATTTCTGGATCTTCTATATTTGCCATGCACCTAGTTTTAGAAATGTGAGGGCTCAGCTTAAGATAAGTATCATTTATTTGGTAACACATATGACTAAAATTTCCCTTGCAATTATGATTATAAATCAGATGAATATTAATCAAATAATATAGGGAATTATTAAGATAAAAATCAATATTATAAATATTTCTGCCAATGGGTAACCCACTAACAAATAATATTTTGGCATTTTTATGTGTAAAGCAACATTCTATCTAACATTTCTCATTATATTAACTATTGTCTATCATTATATTAACTATTACCAGATTACAGAATGTATTTATAGTGTTTAGTTTTAATATTGTCCTTTCTTCCTTCTCTCCTTCCTCCCGTTTTTCCTCCTTTCCTTCTCCCTTTCCTTTCCCTTCCTTCATTCCTTCATGATTACTTGTTTATTTTTGGTTCATCTTGAATTAAGAGCCATCGATGGCTTAATCTGAAATCATAGTCTACTTACTTTTTAGACATCTTTACCAACTTCACAGAAAAATTTCAATTAAATAATCACGATCTCTTGTTGAATGTTTCCTAAGTTCTTAACACCCATTTCATAGAAAAACCAATTAGGTTTTTACACATGTATACTTCAAAAGCATGATGACTCAATAAATTTTATATTAAATTATAAAGAAGTGGTATAAAAACTTTGGGATCATATTTTTGCTGAACATTCAACTCAAAACCAGGACATACTCATGATGCGGTATATCCTGCTGACCACATTAACTCAACAATTATCAGTAGTCAGGATGTCTATAGTAAAACCAAGAGTTTATTCTGCTCTTCAGAATTTTCTCTTTGATGTCAGGTTTATCTATGTCACCTTTATGATCTCAATGAAATCCAGTCACATATTAAAGACAGTCACTAGACCAAACACCCCACCAGAGAGGTTATATGGACAAGCACATCTCTTTAAACATCCTATGTGTTTATTCACTTCATACTTCAAAACTACATTTTAATTTCTTTATTACTGCATCTATCTATATCGAGCTAATATGCATATATATATATGTATGTATATAAAATCTAGCTGTACATATATTTAAATGCATATGTAAAGAGAAAAATGCATTGATAATTCCAAATTTCAAATTTCAGTGTGTTTTAAAATATAGTACTTAAAATATGAGTAAATTTAACCAATTTTATAGACATAGCTATCTATAACTTATTTTATTCTCAATAAATATTTTTAATGTAATGTTACCAATTGTATAGTTTTGAACTGCAGTCATATAAATAACAGCCATAATTTATCACTAGAGTGATTTTTCTCCTTACAGAGAGCTCAAGGCAATTTTGAAATGATTTATTTAAAAGTAATACCATGAGTTTTTCCTTTCTGCTTAGAATGTCTATTTATATTTTGTTCAATTAATTCCTAGAGTGTGCAGGGCAAAAAAAAATCCCTTTATCCTGCCATCCTATAGAGCAAAAGGTATGGTCTATGCTGAGCTGGAGCAAAGTTTAAAGCTGATCAGACTTCTAAGGAAAATCCTGTATTATGATTAGTGATGGGTCTGATCCTTTGAAATGACTAGAGGTGAAAGAATCATAGAAGGTTCCAAGGCTAGAGTTGGATGAAAGAGAAGGGAATGAACTGTGTATCTGAGCCTTATTGCGACCCTCTCAGTGTCTGGAATGGGGTCTGAAATCTTGTCAGGACATACCTTCTTGGGAGATTTTATGCCTTTTCTTTTTTTAGTCGGGTCAGATGAGCCAAAAGTGCATTTTGCTGTTTCAAAAGCACCAAGTCAAATATGGGGGAAATAGCAGACGGAATCCCCAGGAGTGAGGACTAGGGCTCAGACACCAGGATCACTTCAAAGCCTCCAAGACTTTTCAAACTTAATTATTAGCAAATAGCAACATATAAAAATCATTTTCTAAGCAATAAAATAGGTCAACAAAAATAGCTTTTAAAGTAGTTAGGGAATGGAAGAACTTCACTTTTATCAAGTACGATAAAAGAATAAAGTCGATTCATTACAGTTTTTTGATGATTTGTGGTAAAAAAAATAAATAATACAAACCTCTGTGCTTTATTTG
The DNA here is from genome assembly GCA_009823505.1 of Rhizomys pruinosus. Lineage (NCBI taxonomy): Eukaryota > Metazoa > Chordata > Mammalia > Rodentia > Spalacidae > Rhizomys > Rhizomys pruinosus. Next base: position 1,323,343 of record VZQC01013363.1, on the reverse strand, counting down.
TGTTTATATATAATATTTATAATAGGAGATTTAAAGTTCTGTTTTAGCAGGCACACATCATGTTTTTCTGGGAATTGAGAAACCTTGTGGTTGTTACAGACATCTTTTACTCTTTGAGATGAGAGCTACCATTTCCATAAATGAAATGGGTTAGGATATTTAGTAGTAACTAGATCATATTTGTTCCTGTGATTATAAACTAGGTGCAGTTTTGTTTTATTTGCTTTCCCTCTTTTAAATATTTTGCATGGAATTTTGAGAAAGTGGCTATATGTTATATATACACTTTAAAGTGTATGGGAACCCATATAATAAAGAAAACTGTATTTCTTCGCAAGTTTTTATATATATATTTATCATGTAATTTATGTTTTAGTAATTCTTAGGTTTAAAGTTTATTCATAGAATCTTGATTTTCACTCTTTGTCAATGTCAAATATTCGATTCAACATTTTTCCCTTGAATATTTGTTTTACCAAAATAATAGTTATTTGCTTTAGGAGATAAAAACCTGATGAAGATACATGTCATTACAAAAGAATATTAAGAACTAGTTAGGGGGGCTGGAGAGATGGCCTAGCGGTTAAGAGCGCCGACCGCTCTTACAGAGGACCTGGGTTCGATCCCCAGCACCCACATGGCGGCTGAGAACCGTCTGAAACTCCAAATTCCAGGAGAACTCCAGTTCCAGGGGAAACCAACGCCCTCTTCTGACCTCCACGGCATTGCACGACACGGGTGCACAAACTTGCATGCAGACAGTACATTCATACACATACGGAAATAAATAAAATTAAAAAAATATTTAAAAAAAAAAAGAACTAGTTAGTGAAGATACTAGGAAATATTTCTGAAGAAATTTTGCAATGGGTTCTGTGTTAGACCATGTGTTAAACCATGTGCTTAGCATGTACAGGGCTTTGAGGTTGACTATGTCACATACCTAAACCACTGTATTTTCAGAAAAAAAAAAACCTAATATGATTTAGGGAGGCAATAATGTACAAGATGGGGAAAGTATCTACTCTTCTGGATTTCCTTTCTGACAGATTGTTGAGCTATGGCAAGTATAAGTATAATAAAATTCATACTAGAAACAGAAGAATCCAAGAGGATCAGCTGTTATTTCTATAGAAGTCCAACAAAGTTTAAGGAAAAGCTTACTGTTGAAGGATAGGTGATCAGTCAATAGAGATAGGTTTGAACTTTAAGAAAGTGTCAGTTGCAGAAAATTAAATGAGTTAACATATGCATATATTTTGTTACTATTTTAATGGTTATTAGATGGAGATCTTGAATATTCAGCAAGGTGAGGAACTCAAGGGGATACCATAAAATTCTGTTTTGGGGAAATTCTAGTAAGTTGATATTCAGGAAGTGAATGGATCCTTGCCAGACATAGTTTCTGACAAAATCTGTATATCAATTTGTTTCTTGATATTTTGTAAGATTTTACTTTCCATTCAGAAAAATAAAATAATTTTCAATTGCATTTCTCTGTAAAATAATCAAATGAAGTTCGAATCCCTAGCCTGCATTGTTTGGAGGCTGCTGGCCCACGCCAGAGCAGCTGGGGCATAGGGTGCCTGCGCACCAGCTAAGCAAGCAACATCGCCCCCAACTGGAACTCTGGAGGGAAGTTCCAGTAAACCCTATAACAAACCTAGAGGAACTGACTGGCAGCAGAGGGAGTACAGTGCTCAGAAGGTGTCATCTGGGTAGTTACCCACCTAGTTCTTCTGGAACAGAAAAGGAAGCGTGAACTATACCTTCCAATATATAACCAAAATTGAAAGCCTGAAACCTAGACTAGTCAACACTCCATGAATAAGGAGAATACAATGAAGGCACCCGAAGGAATCAAGGAAAGCAATCCTTCAACAAGGTGAAGAGGCATTAGAGATTCACATCAGATTGCAGGCAAAAGGCAAACCACATGCCCAGAGCACAAGAAAAGAACAATATGGGAAAAGCACAGAGCCTGTGGAGGACTCCTACAATGGGAACTCCCTAGAGGTAGCCCAGGACACATATCAAAGTATAACAATCACAGCTATATTCAAAGAAATTATAGAACTAAGGGGAGAGAATGAAAAACACAGAAAGGACCTAGAGGGAGACAAGGTCAAACTTCGGAAAGAACTAAAAGAAGAAAATGACAGAATCCAGAAAGAGCTGGAGGGAGAAAATGACAAACTCTGAAAGGAAGTGGAAACATTGAAAAGATCCCATGCTGAAATTAAAAAGGAAACCAACGAGCGAAACAAGGAGCTACAAGAAAAGATTGAGAAGCTCCAAAAGGAAGGGGAAATAATAAGGCAAACACAGGATGAAATGAAAAAGGAAGTTGAACACTCATCCAATCAAAAGGAAAGAATGGGGAAAAGCCTCAGAAGCAGAATGTAGGAAGCAGAAAAAAGAATATCAGACCTAGAAGATAACACAGAATTAAAAAGCTCAAGTAAAGACTATGGAAAAGTTTTAAAATACACAAGAGTGGAACAACCAGGAAATGTGGGACATGATGAAAAGATCAAACCTCCACATCATAGGGATAGGGGAAGGAGAAGAATGCCAAGAGAATGGTGTTGATCAGATCTTAAACAGAATAAAAGATGATAATTTCCCCAAACTAAAAAAGACAAACCCATACAAATACAAGAAGCACATAGAACACCAAATAGACTAGACCAGAAAAGAAACTCCCCTTGCCATATCATAGTTAAAATGCTAGACACCCAAAACAAAGACAAAATTCTGAAAGTCACAAGAGAAAAACAATGAGTTACATATAAGGGGGACTCTATCAGAATTATAGCTGACTTCTCAGTTCAAACTATGAAAGCAAGAAGAACATGGACTAAAATATTCTTAGTGCTAAATGACTATAAATGCCAACACAGCAAAAATGTCAATTCTAGTTGAAGGAAAGAGAAAAATCTCCCATGACATAAACAAGATGAAAGAATACATGTCAGAAAAATCAACCCTTCAGAGAATACTTGAAGCAATTCAAAGGACAGAGGAGAGGAGCAACGACCCCCAGGCACCTTGAAAGAGAAATTAATAAAAGCAAATTTGTGGAAGTATAAACCTAGACCAAAAACATAAATGGAAATAAGGTGAAAGAAAGCAACACATATCTCTCAATTATAACTTTAAATGTTAATGGACTAAACTCCCCAATCAAAAGACATAGACTGGGAAAATGGTTTAGGAAACAGAATCCATTGATATGCTGTCTACAAGAAACCCATCTCACCCTCAAGGATAGGCACTAACTTAAAGTGAAAGGATGGAAAAAAAATATTCCAAGAAAATGGTATGAAAAAATAGGCAGGAGTTGCTATTTTAATATCAGACAAAATAGACTTCAAAGTAGAAGCAATTAGAAGAGACAAAGAGGGCTATTACATCCTTATCAAAGGGAAAATTAACCATGAAGACTTCATAATCATGAATATATATGCACCAAACTCTGGTGCACTGATCTTTATAAATACAACTTTACTGGCCTTCAAGGCACAGATTAAGCCCAGCAAACTCATAGTAGGGGACTTCAATACCCCACTGAGTCCTTTGGATAGATCAACAAGACAGAGAATAAACAGAGAGACATCTGAACTGAACAATACAATACAGCAAATGGACCTCACAGAAATCTTTTGAATATTCCACCCAAGCACCGGAGAATATACTTTCTACTCACACCCCATGAAACATTCTCCAAAATTTACCACATACTTGGACACAGAAAAAACCTCAACAAATATATAAAATTGAAATAATTTCATGCATTCTGTCAGACCATAGTGCAATAAAGCTCAATATCAACAACAGGATAAGCCCTGCTACCTACAGGAACACATGGAGACTAAACAACACACTGCTGAATAATGAATGGGTCAAGGAGGAAATAAAAAAAGAAACAAAAGCATTCCTGGAACTAAATGACAATGATCATACAACACAACAAAACCTATGAGACACTTTAAAAGCAGTCCTAAGAGGGAAGTTTATAGCCCTGTGTGCCTACATAAAAACAAACAAACAAACAAAACACATACACATACACACACACACACACACACACACAGAAAGAAAGAACAAAAGTGAACGATCTAACACTACAGCTAAAAACACTTGAAAGATGACAACAAATGAACCCTAAACACAACAGACAGGAATAAATAACAAAAATCAGAGCAGAAATCAATGAACCAGAAACAAAGAAAACAATACAAAAAAAATCAATGAATCCAAAATCTGGTTCTTTGAAAGAATAAACAAGATAAGCAGACCTTTAGCCCAGTTAACCAAAAAGAAAGAAAGAGCAACTCCAAATCAAAAGAATTCGTGAGGAAAGGGGAAATATCAAAATAGACAATGAAAAGATCCTAACAATCATACAGGAATACTTCAAAAACCTATACTCTACTAAATTTGAAAACCTAAGACTAATGGATAAATATCTGCAATCCAGGGAATCACCAAAGCTAAATCAAGAAGAGACTGACAGCTTAAACAGACCCATAATATATGATGAAGTTGAAAATGTAATAAGAGGACTCCCAACTAAAATGCTCAGGCCCAGATGATTTCACAGCAGAATTCTATAAAACATTTAAAGAGGACTTACAACCATCATTACTCAAACTGTTCAGAAGGATACAAGCAGAGGGAAATCTCCCAAATTCCTTCTATGAAGCCAGCATCACTCTAATACCAAAACCAGGCAAGGATGCAACCAAAAAAGAGAACTACAGACCCATCTTATTAATGAAGTCAGATGCAAAATTCCTCAAGAAAATACTTGTAAACCTTACACAGACCCACATGAAAAATATCATTCACCATAATCAAGTTGGATTCATACCAGAAATGCAGGGATAGTTCAACATATGAAAATCAGTAAATATCATAAAACACATAAATTGACTGAAGGACGAAAATCCACATGATCATCTCAATTGATGCAGAAAAAGCTTTTGAAAAAATCCAGCATCCCTTCATGATTAAAGTAGTAGAGGGAATTGGACTGGAAGGATAATTCCTCAACATAATCAAAGCCATATACAAGAAACCCACAGCCAGCATCATCCCAAATGGAGAAAAGTTAGGAGTCCCCATAAAGGTAGGAACCCAACAAGGCTGCCCCTTGTCATCAGTCCTCTTCAATATAAGGGTTGAAATACTGGCTGGGGCAATAAGTCCAGAAAAGGAAATTAAAGGAATATTCATTGGAAAAGAGGAAGTCAAACTATCCCTTTTTGCAGATGATATGATAGTTTACTTAAGGGATGCTAAAAAGTCCACCAGAAAAATCTTAGAATAGTTTAAAAGTTTCAGTAAAGTGGTTACAAAGGGGTACAAAATTAACCTAGAAAAATCAGTAGACTTTCTTTACACCAATAACAAGCAAGAGAAGAAGGAATATAAGGAGACCTTCCCAATCACAATAGCCTCAAAAATAATAAGATACCTAGGAACACACCTAACCAAAGACATCAAAGATCTCTACAACAAAAATTACAAACTCCTGAAGAAGGATATTGAAAAAGATATCAGAAGATGGAAAGACCCCCCACGCTCATTGATTGGGAAAATTAACATAGTAAAAATGTTCATTCTACCCAAATTAATATACCGATTCATTGCAATCCCAATTAAAATTCCAAAGACATTCTTCACAGGCTTGGAAAAAAGTCATTAAATTCATATGGAACAACAAAAGACCTGGAATAGCCAAAGAAACCCTGAGTGAAAAGAACAATACAGGGGGGATTTCTATACCAAACTTTAAACTATACTACTGGGCTATAGTCATAAAAACAGCCTGGTACTGGCACAAAAACAGAGCTGTAGACCAATGGAACAAAACTGAAGATACAAACTTGAGCACATACAATTTCAGCCACCTCGTATTTGACAAGGGGGCCAAAAAGACTCAATGGAGGAAAGACAACATCTTCAGCAAATGGTGTGGGCATAACTGGATCACCACTTGTAGAAGAATAAAATTAAACCCCTACCTTTCACCCTATACAAAAATAAACTTTAAATGGATGAAAGGTCTCAATCTGAAACCCAAAACTCTGAAGGTGATAGAAGAAATAGTTGGCAGCAACTTACAAGACATAGGCTTAGGAAAAGACTTTCTTAATCAGACAGCAGCTGCATGGGAAATAAGGTCAACAACTGACAAGTGTTACCTTATTAAACTCAAAAGTTTCTGTACAGCAATAGAAACAATCATGAAAGTGAAGAGAAAACCCATAGAGTGGGAGGAAACTTTCACTGCTGATACATCTGACAGAACATTAACTTCCAGAATATATAAACCACTCAAAAAACAAAGAAGAAAACAAATGACTCACTCAAAAGATGGAGTAAAGAGCTGAACAGAGACTTCACAAGTGAGGAAATGGAGATGGCTGAGAAACATCTTAAAAAGTGTTCAAGATTGCTAATAATTAAGGGAATGCAAATTAAAACCACTTTAAGATATCATCTCACCCCAATAAGGCTGGCTAGGATCAAGAAAACAAATGATACCAAATGCTGGAGAGGGTGTGGGGAAAGGGGAACACTCATCCATTGCTGGTAGGAATGCAAAGTTATACAACCACTATGGAAAGCAGTGTGGAGAACCCTGAAAAAACTCAAAATGAGACTACCACCTGACCCATCCATACCACTTCTGGGTATATATCCGCCAGACTCTTCCTACTGCAGAGATACATCTACAGGCATGTTTATTGCAGCTCTCTTCACAATAGCAAAGAGCTGGAACCAACCAAAGTGCCCCTCAACAGATGAGTGGATAGAGAAAATGTGCTACATCTACACAATGGAGTTCTATGTAGCAGTAAAGAAAGATGACATCATGAAATTTGCAGGTAAATGGATGGAACTAGAAGATTTTATGCTAAGTGAAGTAACACAGTCCTAGTAAAACAAAAGACTAATGGTATCTGTCATCTGTGGATGCTAGTGCCAAGTACCTATTTGTAAGGCAAACTGAGCAACATTAATGTTATAGTCATCATGATCTGAAAGCAAATGTGCTCTTATATTGTGAATCCCTAGACAGTTTCTAACTAACCTATCATTTATTTTCAGACTTTGGAATTTTTTGGATGGAGGGTATCTATGCATCTTTTAGAGTTATATAAAAGTAAAATGGAACAATGTGAATCAAGAAATATGATATGGAAATAACATACAGTTTGTTTTCAAAAGATACAATTTTAATATAGGTGCAATGTATCAGGCTGGTATAGCTTAGCCTCTCTGGGTGCTTAATGACAATACTTAATGCCAATACTAATTTGACTTTGCTGGATAGCTTTAGTGTCAACTTGACACACCTGGGTTGAGGGAGCCTCAATTGGGGAATTGGCTCCATTGGATTGGCCTGTGGCCACATCTGTGGAGTATTGTCTTGATGGTCGAGCAGTGTGGAAGGGCCCAGCCCATAATGAGTGGTACCACCCTGGGCAGGTGGTTGTGTATGGTATAAGAAGGCAGGCTGGGCATGAGCCAGGGGAGCAAGACAGTGAACAGCATTCCTCCATGGCCTGTGCTTCAGCTCCTGCCTCCAGGTTCCTGCCCTGAGTTCCTGCCTTGGACTCCTTAAGTGATGAACTGTGACCCAGGAGATGTAAGCTAAATAAACCCTTTCCTCCCCAAGTTGGTGTTGGTCAGAGTGTTTTGTCACAGCAATGGAAGACAAACTATGACATTGGCCTAGGGACCTAAGGGATAACTTTGTTCCTTGCCCTCAGAGATCAACCAAGTCTTAGGGGACTATGCATGGGGGCAGCTCTTGAAATGTCCTGCAAATGTAGGTCACCAGTCTTCCTGTTCAGGGAGGTCTTGGAGATCCACTAATGGGACTTCAGCCAGTTTCCAGTCTATAAAGCGAAAGTTTGCTCATGTCTCAGAAAAGGAAGCCTGGTTTAGCAGACCCGATTTTGTCCATGAGTGGATAGAACTTGTAAATGAAAAAATGAAAGGATCCAGGGGCTCTCCCACCTTCCTCCTCCAAAAAACCCTAGAGACTGAGGACCATATCCTTCAAAACTGACCTCAAGAAAAAACAAAAACATTGCTTAATCTGGGCTGTGTAGCCTTTAGCAATCCAAAAGGAAAGTATAAATAGGAATAAATAATCAGTAAGACCCAGGAAAAATTGTATTCACATATTAAAAACTTGAGATTAGTAAAATAGACACAAGAAAAAAAGAGCACTGTTTTTTTGGCTGTCTTCAATTCTTACTGCAAGTATTATTTACTCTGTGTCTCCCACTGCTTTTGCCACTCTTCAAAAACATGAGAACAGCTTTTTAACCCCTCCAGTATGGAATGCAGACTCATGTCTCTCCAAACGAATCCTCCAACCTTCATGCCCAGATGGGGGGACTACTGAGTATACCCAGGCTGCGAGACTAAGGAACTAAGGGGAATTTAGCGTTATCAGAGTATAGGACTGCCATTGTTGGACTACCCGGTCTGTATCACGAAGACCAGTGCAGGGGGATCCAGACAGGACAGGCGTAACTGGACTTCATTTTTGGGGGACCATGGGAGGGAACGACCTAGTGTGGCGCACAAGGGCACACGTACTGCATGTTGTGTGGCTTGCTAAGGAGAACCTCCCAGGATTCCTTAAGGGAAAACCTGACATCTTTTAACAACAACAAAAAAATCCTCCAATGCAGGTGATATGGGAATATATCTATATCTAATATATATTAGTATCTTTTATTTATATTATTTTTATTCTTTTTTCTCTTTTCTTTTTTTCTCTTTTCCTTTTTTTTTTTTCTCTTTCTATATATTCATATATGTAAGTTAGAACAACAACAACAAAAGAACTGGAAAAACTACCCTGAAAAGACTCAGAAAAAGATGTAAGACATGTATGGTAGAGTGCATGGACTCAGGTGTGAGTAGGGGGCATGGAAAGGGAAGTGACTCTAAATTCGATTGAAAAATGATGTATGATGTATGGAAAAAAATTAATAACAATAAAAAATTAATTAAAAAATAATCAAACTGCATTAGGAAGAGTAAATTGGGGTATTAGAATAGGAAGGCAGATCTGAGGAGGGATTAAGGGGAGGGATCAGTAAAAAGAAATGCTATTATAAAAGCCCATATGCAAACTAACCATTACAGAAGTTTCTTAATGTATATACATGTACATCATAATTACGCTAGAAAATTTCAACTAATGAAAAAACTAAATCACAATGCCAGGAATAGACTCCCTTTCTAGGATCTATTGACTGGGGTTCCTACAGACAAATAGTATTGGCCAATGCCACTGCACTTGGTTGACCACCACAACTAGCTGATAAGACCCTATTGCTGAAGTCATTCATGAGCTGTAGAAACAAAAAGAAATCAAGTGTAGACTTCACAATCTCATCTCCATTGACTAGTGTACACAGTGTTAAAGGGTGCTATGCATGCTACTATAAGGAAAAAGAAATCAGCCTTACCCATCTGTGAACTACAAAAACAGGGTTGAAAAAATATTCCAGCTACTGTAATCGTGGCACAAATATGATAGGAGTAAACAACCATTCTTTCATGGTATTTAAGATCCACTTCCTAGGACTGAGCACATAACTGACATTTATATCAAGCTTAGGAACCTGAGGCTAGACAAGAAATAGGACATAGGAGAGAACCCAATACTAGTTTTTCTACAAATTGAGCCAGTTACAGATGTAGAATAATGCATATCATATCTCTCACCAGAGGAGTTTCCTTATGTAACATATGATGATTAGTTCAGAAACCTACAGCTTGCCAACATGTAGAATAGACTTGGGACTATTTATCCCTGAATAGGAATTTTTTTTAATTTTCATTTTTTTATTGATGCTTTGTGGATTTCATACATGATTTTCCAATTCAGTTCAGGCATATATCCCTTTCCCTTCCCCCCACCCCACCCCAGCCCATCTCAGATCATGCATTCTGCCATAACTTTCCTGCATCTTTCTCCAATTTTTTTTCATTTTTTAACAATAAGTGATCATTTACGAGTACAAGCATCCTTCATGAAAAACCAATTTGCAAGCAGTTGTGCCCAAACCAACACAGCTCATGAGTCCCACCATCCAGTTGGGGGGCTTGTATGTTCAATCAAGTTGATCAAATGAGTGTCCAGACTATATTGTTGTAGTTTCACCATTCACCCCATTCGCAGCCCTTACATTCTACCATGTCCCCTCTTCCACAGATTGTTCCCTAGGCTTAGAAAAGGGGCACAGGTGGATGAGAAGCAAAACAGTCTACTTTCTCTGGAGCTGTTGTCTTGGACTCTGGTCAATTCTGGCTGTTTCCTTTCATGGGCTGACAGGAATAACCTTTTGATCCTAGGAATGAAGCACAAGCAATTAGATATATAGGTATTTAAACAGTACTAATAGTTATGGAAGGTTACTTTGGTATAGACACAGATGTTTGGATGGTATG
>VZQC01013363.1:1287533-1304834 GCA_009823505.1 Rhizomys pruinosus | reverse complement strand
AGTATAGAGAGAGAGAGAGAGAGAGAGAGAGAGAGAGAGAGAGAGAGAGAGAGAGAACATTATTTGGACTGGAGGCAATGCTGGGAGCTGTGGATGAGGAGATCATTCAAACTACCTTCCAATTATATTGTATGAAAATTATAAGAAATCCTAAAAAATAGATTGTTCCAGAGTTGAATGAGCATAGTTGTAATGAGATTCTTAAGAGAATGAAAATTTTTATTAGCTTTACTTTCTTTTTATTTGCTAAAACTATAACTTGATTTGGGAAATAGTTATATATTGGATAAATTAATTCAATAACAACAATGACCGAAATATTTTTCAATATGTTTGACTATTTGGATTATAAGTTCAATATTGGAAAAATAAGGTAAGGAACAATTGCTATTTTAGCAATTATAAGTTAAATTTATGGATTGCACCAACTAAAATTGGTAAATTATCCACTTAACACTAATATTTCAAGAAAAATTTCAGACTTATAATCTTAAAGTGAACACCAAATTACATTATTTTACACTGAACATTCACTGAGTATAGCCTGATTTATTATCCCTAATCAGAATAAAAAATACTTAGATGCAAAAGTAAATAAAAAAGATGCATGCCTTAATTCTATGTTAGAATATACTACAAGTGCTTTGATTATTTCTTCAAAGTCATTCTCATTATCATTATTAAACACCATAAAATTCTTCCTTGGTCTTAATTTATTCTCCATCTCATAGATTCAGCTAAATGATCATGTGAAAAAAATTATATGGCCTTCATAGACCCCCCAGAAGTATAAATAATAGTTTTGAAAAACTCCACTCTAAATAATGAAAATTGTGATATTTAGGTAATCCCAAGTAACTTTCTCCATTTAAATAGAATGTGGGGATGTGACATCACAAGAGGAAAGAGAAAAGTAATTCATTTTGCTAACAGAGAATTAATTTGAAAATGCCAGCAGGCAGAGAATCCCCCAAAGGGTGACTGACTGAACTTTAGTTTACTCTGTATCTTTCAAATAATATGATTCATATACATAATAGAACACATTTTGGTGTTTTGTGTGTATATGCACTTTTGCTACTGTTATTTCATATTTTGTGTTGCTGAGGATGAATCCAGGGATATCATAGGTCAGCACCCCAATACTGAGTTATCTACATTGCCCAAATATTCTCTTTCAAAAAACTTGATTCAAAAATATATTTTGAAAAGCCAGGTGTGTTGGAGCACACCTATAATTACAGCACTCGGGAGACAGAAGGTGTTTTCTGTAATATTGAGGTCAGCCTGGTCTTTTTTTTTTTTTTTTTAAGAATGCATCTTTTTTTTAAATTTTATTTATTTATTTTCTATGTGTATGAATGTACTGTCTGCATGAGGTTTGTGCACCCATGTCGTGCAATGCCGCGGAGGTCAGAAGAGGGTGTCGGATTCCCCTGGAGCTGGAGTTCTCCTGGAATTGGAGTTACAGACGGTTCTCAGCCGCAATGTGGTTGCTGGGGATAGAACCCGGGTCCTCTGCAAGAGCAGTCGGTGCTCTTAACCGCTAGGCTATCTCTCCAGCCCCCAGCCTGGTCTTTAGAGCAAGTTTCAGCCAGCTGAGAGACAAAAAATTACTTTAAAATATATTTTATTTATTATTTCACTTTCTTCTTTAAAAATATTTTATTGATATTATTTTATGTGTGTGAGTGTATTGCCTACATGTATATAAGTGTATCTGTGCTGTGCAAAGCCCACAGAGGTCAGAAGAGGGCTTTTGGTTTCCTGGAACTGGAATTACAGACAATTGTTAGCTGCCATGTGGGTACTGGGAATCAAACCCGGGTCCTCTTCAAGAACAGCTAATGCTCACTCCAGCCTTCACGTTCATGCTCTAAAACTTATAAAACTCTCTACATCTTTTATTTCTAAGTTATTTTTTCATAAGAAACATTTTAATAACCAGAGCAGGTAACAAAAATCTAATCCCACAGCGTAGAAAATTTTCAATAATTTTATTCACTCATAGATACATACTTGTCAAAGAAAAAGGTATGTGTGGATAGATGGGTTTGTTATTTATAAAAGCAGACACATTGGATTACAAAACTGTGCACCCTTTCATTTAGATTAAGCAATGTAGAATAAGCAACTATCCTTGATAAGAAATTTGTTTTCATAAAACTGACCTTTATATTTCAGGAGTATTTATGGATAGAGAAGTATCTTCTGGAGCTTATAATTTTCTTCAGCTTTTAGATTTACGTAGTTCTTTTTTTTTATTCATTGTTTTTATTGATGCTGTTGCATTTCATACTTTTTTCCAATTCAGTTCAGCTTTTCCCTTTCCCTCCCCCCCACCCCACCCCATCCCAGATCATTGAATTCTGCCATTAACGTCCTGCATCTTTCTCGCAGTTTTTTTTTTTTTTTCATTTTAGCTATAAGTTGTAACTCCATGAGTACAAGAGCATCCTTCATGCAAAACCTATCTGCAGGCTGTTTGCCCAAACACCTACAGCCCACCAATCCAGTTCGGGGTTGACAGGTTGTTTTTTCAATAAAGTTGATCAAATGCTAGTGTCCAGACTACATTTGCTGTAGTTTCACCATTCACCCAATTGCACAGCCCTACATGTCTACCCACCCCCCTCTTCCGCAGGTGTTCCCTTAGGCTTAGAAAAGGGGCACAGGTGGATGAGAGGTAAAACAGTCCACTCTCTCTGGAGATGTTGACTTGGACTCTGGTCAATTCTGGCTTTTCCTTTCATGGCTGACAGTTTGTCCAGGAATAACCTTTCGATCCTACTAATGAAGAACAAGCAATTAGATGTATAGGTATTTACGCAGCACTAATAGTTATGGTAGGTTACTTTAGCATAGACACATGTTTGGGATATGTTAATCCATGAATTACAAATTTTCCCCCCTGTTAAATATGACAGATTCTTACTGTGGCTTATAACATCTCCTAACCGTGTAGAGGATGTAAGCTTGTGGCATCATGCCATGGGTTATTTCTCCAAGGGGAGAGCCAATAGCCAATTAGATTTGGGATATACAGGCACATGGCTGCCTCTGCTGCACAGATTTCCAGGCAGGTGAGGTGTAGCTGGTGCTGACGGTGGAGTCTTGCTTGACTCAGGGACGACCTATATTTGCTTTATTGGTTTTAGTGGCCTTTGGTAACACTCTCTGGCATTCAGAGGCCATCTGTACACTTGCATGTTGTGGTCTCAATACATCCCTCCCATGTTAACGTCAGGTCTTCGGCAGCAGGGTCTTATTGCCTTCTCCTCCTGTAGGTATCCCAACTTAGAGGCAAGGGGCCCTTACCTTTTGGGGGGCTTGGATCCCCTGGCCAACATCCACCTGTAGAACAATCCATTGCGGATGTCAGAGCTCCTGTATTAATATATTTGCCTGAGTGCATAGCCCTAGGACTTTAGTATTATATTTGGTTCTGACAGAGAGTAATTCTCTTCCACAGTTCCATGTCTAGTAGTCAATTAAAGAAAGCAGTTTACCGGTTTATAAGAGATTACCTCTACAATGATTGTCTCCAATTACAGTTTGGGGAGCGACCTCATCATTGTCATATTTCTCCTTGTTTTTTTTTTTCTAATAAAAAAAAAAAAAAAAAAAAGGAAGTCTCTCATATCAGAACCTTTGTGGCACCTAGAAGGTAAGTTTCATTAGGACTCATTATAACTAGTTGTTACATGTAGGATCCACAGAGGGGTTCGATGTTTATGGCAATCTGAGGCTTTTCTTCCTTTGAATGTTCAGACGGGTCAGCCTTTCCGTTGTCACTTTTTGGTACATCCTACTCAATGCAAACCTGTATCTTTTCTTTCTCAGCCGTTAAGTTGGTGATGTTTTGTCCTGTTGGAACAAACAAATCTTTTCCCATAGTTAGTTTTAAGTAGTTCTAATGAAACCTTTATACACCTTTTAAAGTATGTGAGTAGCATGAGTCCCCATAGTGAAATAACTGGGGTACATGGTACCCAAAATTTTATGATGTTTGGTAGTTTTTGTCAAATTACACTCTAGTAAATTGTAAATATTCACATAATAGAATATTTGGCAGTTTTATTAATATGGGCTCATTAACTTAACTAACAGAATTTACTATGACAATATCTAAGATTCCTTAAGGTAATAATGGTAATAATAACCAAATCAGATATGAACTTTGGTGAGAAAAGTTGATTTGCTTTACGGGGCCAATGTTCTTTTGTAAATATTTCCCTGTAAGTTATGCAGTTCACATAAGAGCCTTGAGAATCATAAGAGTTATTTAAAGACAAGATTTTGATCTAAGGTCTCACATTGTGTTCTCCAAGTGTTCGAGGTTGGAAAATCAACAGAAATTTCCACAGTATGTTGAACAAATTAGTGCATGAAATAAAAAAATTCTTTCAAACTATTTTCTCTTTCTAAAAAAGCTAATGTTTTGAATATGATATTTAGTTTCTTTGAAGAAATAACATTAACAAATAAATGGTATGGTTTTTCCATAAAGTTTTTTTTTTCTAAGTTGATTTAAACTAATTCAAATCACTGCTTCAATCTTATGGTAAATTCAAGGGTACAAAAATGTTTAAAGTTATCTATCTGTCTATATATCATCTATCTTTCTGTGACATAAAATTGAATGAACACTGTTGCTTTGGTATAGAATTTTAATACTTTCTGAAATATAATTTTTACTTAATTAAACCCAGAGAATTAATAGAAAATAAAAAGGACATATATCCTAATATGAAGTATACATTTTATTGCAGGTTATGATAAATATGATTTATATATGTGAGAGCAAAAATGACTTATAAATCATGATTGAATCTGCTTTTAGAGAAGTGGATCAAGTATGTGCATGTTGTTCCCAAGGTAGCATCCCTATAAGTTAATCCAGTAACAGAAACAAAAAATAAAAGATTATATGTCCTTGATTTAGTAATCAACTGGAGATTCAGTATGGGTTGTTATAGGAATTTATATATTTTTTAGTGGTAATATCCAAATTTTCATGTTTTAGATAAAAAATTTTGTAATGAAAGAGAAACTCGAGAAGGCCAGGGGAGAAATTAATTTTCTTTCTAATCAGTACTCTGAAGAGGACATACATAAAGAGCCACACGGGAAGAGAAGTTCCAAATAAAGCTATAAAATTTACACAACATCTGTAATATTCTTGGTGAATTGGCAAGGGTGCCATTGTTTACTTAAATTTTGCCTGTGTTTGATAATGATTCACATGGAGAAAATGGATGTTATCTTAAAAAATATCTGGTGGAGGTAATAGACCAGTATTTCCATTCATATTCCAATTAAGTACTAAACATTGAAGCATTGCCATTGTATTTAGTCAATCTAAGCTGGTTTTTATGATGAGTTATAAACAGTTTCATTATTTCTGTTGTTTAATAAAACCCGGGTAATTCCCCCCTTCTACTGTATGCTTCAATTGATCAACAAGACACTTCTTATATAACCCAGTCTTATAATAAGTATTCTTCAGAAATTGAAATTTGGATCAAAACATGATTATATTTAGCATGGCATATCTATGCCAATTAATAATCAACAGTTTATAAGTCATATAGAAAGTGCCATGTAATAAATATTTTAGCATATCAAAAATGCTGTAAGTTGTAGTAAATTTCAACAGTGGGATCAGTGGAGGGAGAGCTTCATATTTGTCATTATTGTAATGGTTCAAGAACCCACTGCTATTGCTAACTGAATCAACTGTTGTACTCTGTCTTGCAAGATGGTGAGTTTTCAAAATTTATTGTTCTATGTTCATTGGCTGAATGATACGTTGAATGAGTCTTAAATTTTATTTCAAATTGAAAACATTGCTAAACATTCATATATGCTAAAATAATAAAATTTAAAATTTCAGTAACGTTATTTCGCATGAACATAATTAAAATATAAACCCTATGACTTGAAAAATTTCACAGGAGCATATTTTAAAGAAATTTCTCATCAGCTTCCACTTATTAATAACCTCAAAAAACAGTTCAGCTAGAGTCAAGAAAGGACTCAATTATTTCCTTTACTAAATTTTAAAGCCCAGTGTTCGGTGCATAGATATCCTTGCTATGGATTGAGGTTATGCATGCATGTGTGTGAGCCTGAGTGTGTATGTGTATTTAATTGACCGGATGCTGATTTTGTACTTGTGCTTTTGAGGGAGGGTTAAAGGACAGAAAAATGAATAATAAAGTGAATGGATAAACACAGCAAGGCATATTTGAACACTGGCGATCATTTCTTCATTGAGTGTTTGGTCTAATCTGTTCTGATACTCTTGAATTCTTCCTAAGTTTAGAAATTTATGTGCTTTAAAAACCCTTATAATGACAGATATTTGAACAATAAAATAAAAATAGAATAATAACCTTCAACTTCTGGGAGGTAATCAAGGGTTGTGGCAATATCCCATATTACTTTTGGGAGTTTCTTAGACTACCCTGACCAACAACTCAAAGGGAGATTTTTTTTTCTGTCACTGTATTTCTTGTTATATAGCCTTCAGGTATACACATGCACTCATGTTCAGATATTTTATGTGTATTTTCAGGGGGTGGGTTGAGTTAATACATTTCACAGCAGTTTTTCACACCATTAAATCCTTATCTTGCCTCTCTCTCTTCATGCCTTACCTCCATCCCTCCTCCCGAGTTGAACAGTTCCATTTCCACATTTTCCCCTTGATAATACCTTTCTCCTTTTATCTCCCATCTCTTTTTAAAAAATATTTATTGAGGGCATTTCATACCACATTTCTTAATCAAATTTAGACTCATCCCCCCATCCATGCCCACCCCTCATGCCTGCTTGCCCCCTGCCAGAGGTCATGGATTCTGTCATACATGTTAAGTCCTGTCTTGCATCTTTTTCTCAGTCTTTTATAACCTTTTGGATGCACAAGTTTACTGTTTTGGTCAATTCTTTGAATAGGATTTTTTTCTCTCTTTTTTTGTTCCCTACATGAACAGCTATGTTTATTGCAGCTCTTTTCACAATAGCAAAGATCTGGAACCAACCCAAATGCCCCTCAACTGATGACTGGATAACAAAAATGTGGTACATCTACACAGTGGAGTTCTATGCAGTGGTAAAGATGACATCATGCACTTTTCAGGTAAATGGATGGAACTCCAAGCCTATGCTAAGTGAAGTAACACAGTCCGGGGCGGGGGGGAGGGAGAAGGTGAATGGTTTCCCTCATTTGTGGATTCTAACACCAAATCCCCAGGTGGTAGGCAAACTGAGCAACTTTATTATTATATTTCATTGTATATGAAAGCAACTGTGCTATTATAATGTGAATCTCTTAATGGGCTCTAGAATTGACCTACCATTTGTATTCACACATTGTAATTATCATATATGGGTGGAAGATATATATTCATATTCTAAAAAAAAAGGAATGTAAAGTTATACTTCTTTTTACCTGCATGCAACTTTACTGTTAAAATGTGAATTTCTAAATGTGTTTTGGAATTAACCTATAGTTTATTTTCCCCCATATCTTGAGTTCCTGCTTTCCCTTTACCACTGTGGTTCCTTGACTGTCCGTCCGTCCTCCCTTCCCAGTTGAATACCCCCATTTCTCCCACTCTCCCCTTGCTAACATCTTTTTCCAACTATTCCCTTAACTGAGACTCTTTCTTTCTTTTTATCTCCATGGTAATTGCTAATTTTTCTGGATCCTGTGGTTATATGAGCATATACATTCACATATAAGGAATTGGTGCTAAGATTCACACTTGAATAACATATGTTGCTTGTTTTTCTGTGTCTGTTACTTCACTTAGTGTAACAGTTTTCTAGTTCCATCAATTTACATGCAAATTTCATGATTTTATATCTTCTTACCACTGAGTAGAATTGTATTTTGTAAGTGTACCACATTTAAACATAATTCATTTGCTCTCTGAGGGATATGTAGGTTGTTTCCATTTCTTAACTATTGTGAACAGCAACAAAAATGTATGTACAAATATCTCCACAGTACAGGAGTCTTTTGGGTATATGTCAAGGAGTGACATAACTGGATTATATAGCAAGTCACTTTTAGGTTTTTAAATGATCTTCACAATACTTTGGTAAGATCCTACTGTTTAAGATAGGACATTCCGGGTCTGGAGAGATGGCTCAGCGGTTAAGATCTCCGACTGCTCTTGCAGAGGACCTGGCTTCGATTCCCCGCACCCGCGTGGTGGCTAAGAGCCATCTTTAACTCCAGTTCCAGGGGAAGCCTTACACCCTCTTATGACCTTTTAGCATTGGCATTGGACACGGGGTTACCAACCCTACATGCGGACAGTAACAACTCATACACAAATAAAAACTGAATAATAATAAAATTGAGAAAAAAAAAAAAGGAATGTCATCCAAAAAAAAAAAAAAAAACAAAAAAAAAAAAAAAAGATAGGACATTCCTTAGACACAAAACTTGGATCAATGAACATGAAACTGACCTGGAGGCTTCTTCCCTGAAGACTACCTCTCATGCCTCTAAAGGATACCATGCAAGCTGTTAAGGAAGAAAATCAGTCAATGGTCCAACCCAGTTCTAAAGCTGCAGTGATTGGGACAGCAAATGATCTCTATTGGCATAGTAATATTTTATCTTGGGCATAATCAACACATATCTAATTGGACTTAAAGACCCTCAATGGGTGGTATTGTAAGTATAGCCAAATACACATGGCTGGAAGAGGCCATAGATGCAAAGGAAAATCCCATTTCTGTCACACCTATACATAAATGAAATTTTCTTTTTTTCTTTTCTTGTTTTTATTATTATTTTTATTATATATTTTTTGTACAAGATTATGTTACTAATCAAATCTAGACCTGTGTCCCCCACACTACCCCCTACCCCACCAGAGCTCATGCATTCTGCCAAACATGCTTTTCATCTCTTTCTCAGTATTTCTCAGAATTCTCCATGTGGAAGTTGACTGTATTGAGCAGAAGTTCACTGTTTCAGTCAGTTCTTTGATGCAGTCCTTTCTGTTGTTGTTGTTGTTGTTGTTTCCAATATGCAACACTCCCAACTACTTGGACAAAAGCTCAAGGGGGCGTGCACAAGAAATACTTACAACTAGGTAATTGGCACTAGCATCCACAGATGAGGGATACCATTTATTGTTTGTTTTTCTGAGACTGTGTTAGTTCACTCAGCATGATGTCTTCTAGCTCCAGCCATTTTCCTGCAAAGATTATGATGTCATCTTTTTTACTGCTACATAGAACTCCATTGTGTAGATATACCACATTTTCTCTATCCACTCATCAGTTGAGGGGCATCTGGGTTGGTTCTAGCTCCTTGCTATTGTGAAGAAAGCTGTGCTTCAGGTGGTCTTGGGGGATCTCCGATCTCAAATTTTCTTACTGAATGCTAAATATGGGCCATTATATTATAGACAAGTGTATGGTACAACACTCATCAAAGGAAACTTCTTTTTACAACAGATGGAGAAGATTACTGGTTACACACAGAAAATATATGTCTTAGAGATACCCAACCCTATGTGACACATCTACAGTAGAAGTAGAACCTCTATACCTAAGGGTGTGCACCAACACACCTGGTTTGTGAAGCTTAAATGCAGAAGACCACAACTGGCCATTTTAGAGAATTAAGAGACTGCAGAATGCATGTCCCTGCATAGGATTCTTATATTAAATCTTATCCACCCATTGCTCAGGCACCATTGAGGAAGACAAAGCCGAAGAGCCAAGGTGGGTGCATGAACAGCATAAGGAAACTGAAGCTTTCAGGGCTCTGTGACTCTAGATAGGATGAATAGACTCCAGTTGATGAACTTGCACTGAGGGAATTCTAGGTACAAATGCTTGACATGATAGGAGTTAACGTGCGACAGAAAGCATAATGTTTCTGAGGTGGGAGGAAGCTATAGGGGGTGTGAATGGGGAAGAGTGTCTAAATTTGATTAAGATCTATTATATGGAATGCACAAAATATCAATAAACATGTACATAATTTTTGTTTAATAGTACTTACCTTTATTTGAATCATGACACCTTAAATGTGCCAGCAGATACAGCTCAGGGCCTGAGTTAAAAACAAACAAAAGAGAAAACACAAGAAACCATTTAAGGTACCTATTTCATTGGAGAACATGTTTTATGAAATGGGTGGTGGTTAATATAGACAACTATTAAAAGTGGAAAGAATAAGTGATAGTGTAGTGCTCAACCTTAAATCAGACCTCTATATCCCAACCCTGCTCCCAGTCACAGGAACCATTGCAGAAGAGGGGACAGAAAGACTATGAGTCAGATATCAGGGATGATTGTTATAAAACAATGTCTTTTTACATGACAGGGCCATGACCTCCTGAACTTCCAGCAGCTGCAGTTGCCTATACAAGACTTGCACAAGAGCACACGAGTCAGGACACCAGAGCAGAAAGGAAAATAATGCACAAGCTCCACTATAATTGAGGAGCTATTGGAAATTAATGGCATTAGGGAGAGGAGATTCTGTTTTGTTTAGCAGTGTGGGTCTTGGTAGATTGCTTATTATCCAGTGGATGGTAAACTATATGCATACACACATTGGCAGCACTGATTGGACTCATTAAGTTAAAAAAAGAAGCTGAGAGGAGAGGTTGGATATGAGTAGTCCTACTGACCTCCACAGTAGTTGCAGCAGGTCGCATGCAGTCCCACTAGCAAATGCACAGTGGTTAGAATTTTCCTTGGTGGTAATAATTCTAACAATTCTGAGATGTAATCTCGAGGCAGATTGCAAAGGGAACTTGCATTTTTCTGACAGTTAAGAGAGTGAGAAGGCTAGAATAAGATAATATAAATGAGGAAGAGAGAATAAAATCAAATATTGTGTTATTTTCTAGCATATGAAGACTATATATATATATAATATAGATATATATATATATATATATATATATATAGTAAATGAAATGGGACTAATGAATGAAGGATTTCATGATCAGGACAGGGAGGGCAATGGAAATGTTCATGTCAGCAATGTATAATTATATATATTACATATATAATATATATGTGTGTACATGACATAATGGATACCATGAATCTAAATAATACATCAGAGTATGAATTAGAAAACAGAAAGTCACAGTAGGCATGAGAAGTGTGAGTATGCATGAGTGTGGAACATTTCAGAGAAGCTTAGGATGACAATTGTAGTCCCATTAACTTTGACAAATAATTCCCTTCTGGCTATTAAATGACTGGTTCAAGAAGTAGATATTGGCATTCTTTAGCCATGCTACTCAACAGATTTATTCTAAAGCAAAGAAAGAATTAGAAAATGAAGCTTCTTGCTGAATACTGAGGCAGTAGTTTGAATTCCAAATGAAGGAAAACCACTATTTTACTCATTTACTTGCGGACTAAATAATTAATATAACTTAAATAAATAAATATAAGGGCAATATTCATGGCTTACATATTAATTACTGTTCTGACTGAGACAGTCTCCTAGTTTATGGAAGGAGCTCTAAGCAAATGACAAGTTCTTCTATTTTCTACCCACTTATACAGCACAGCTAAGGCCCAGACATCATCAATTCTGCAATAATGAGAAGGGAACAGGAAGGTCCCTTGCCTCCCAGCCAAAGCCCACGAATCCCATGCCACGCAGCTATCCAAAACTGGGTGATTCTGAGAGTGGCGAAAGGCTTGAGGAATTTCAACTAGATGGGAAATCAATATGGGCTTTGGTAAATAAGCACTTAATAGGACAGCTGGTACAGGGTAGAGCCCAAAATACATTTGTTGAAAGAATGTGTTGTTGAATGACACCCACTCTGCCTGCATCGACACAGCCATTTAGCATTATTTACTTCTGGAGAACTACATGTGGTTTAGAAAGCTCTCTTCCACTAATTCTGGTACACATTTTTTAGAAAGATGCTTGGTTTCCAGATCATTGAAGGGCAGCTGGGGAGATAATACTGGCTGTCTAGTGTTAGGGCTGTTTACAATAGCATTTGGCATTTAATTACAGCTCTAAAATCACAGCAGAACTCATAAGACAGAACAGGCAAATAGAAGAAAGTCATTTTAGGTTTGCATCAAATATAACCCAGGAGATCTTTGGCCTTTGATCCTCAGCATTGCTTTGGAAAGTGTCAAAGTGCTGCCAGGTGCTGCTGTGCATACAGCCTGGCACAGGGGAGCCCCTTCTCTGTTACCCTCCCACATCTGATGCTATAGAACACACATGCCTTCAAATCTATATTTGTTTTTTTTTTAAACGACATTAGCAATCCTCAAACCTATCAGTGTTTGTATGTGATTTTAAGTGTTGAGCATTCTTTTTAAACTTAGCAGTTGATGTCACTGCTCAGCAGTTCTGTTGTGCATTTGGAGATGACTCTAGAAATAAATGTATTTGAGATATAAAAGTAAACCCAAAACATGAAATTAAAAAAAAATTGCAAGGATATATTTTATTTATTTTTTAGGAGAATAATTTATGGAGCTCCATGCAAGAAAGTAGCAGACTGGGCAGTACCTTAAATAGTTCTTGCAGTGTAGCAGTTTATTTTAATCAAAACATTTTTTTTTACTTTTTTTAAAATTTTATTTATTTTTGTATGTGTATGAATGTACTGTATGCATGTAGGTCTGTGCACCCGTGTGGTGCAATGCCACGGAGGTCAGAAGAGGGTGTCAGATTCCCCTGGAACTGGAGTTCTCCTAGAATTGGAGTTACAGACGGTTCTCAGCCGCCATGTGGGTGCTGGGGATCGAACCTGGGTCCTCTGCAAGAGCAGTCGGTGCTCTTAACCGATAGGCCAAAACATTTAAAGATCACTGATGTATTTTTATTTTAGTGTCTGAGTGTTTGGTTTGGAAGTGTCAAAGTGAACCACATGGATGCAATGAGTGCAGTGACCAGAAGAAACTGTCAGATCTCTTGGACAGGAGTTATTAGATTAGTTCAGGCTGTCATGTTGGTGCTGGAAATTGAACCCGGGTCTTCTACAGGATCAGCAAGTTTTCTTAACCATTAGGCCATGTTCCCAGTGCTTAATGAGATGTTTTAAAGAGTAAGACATTTAAAAGGAAATATGTCACTATCTATAGGTTTTTATGACATGATTATATCTAATTTTCTGCATATATAATTTCAGTATCAAATGTTAACCTTACTACTTAACTTTAAAATAGACAACCAGAACTTAGTATGTCTAATAGTATACACAAAATTGCATGCTAATAGCTATTATCTACCCCAATCCTCTCTACCTCATCTTCACAATCAGGCTTTTATAGAAGTCCATTTTGTTTGCTCTAGTATGAATTTTTAGCCCAGGACTTAGGAAGAATGAAATATTTAAGGAAGTTTCTCTCTTTTAGCCCAAGATTTAGGAAGAATGAAATACTTGAGGAAATTTCTCTAATACGTATTTTAAAAATTCATTGCATTTAAGCAAGCTTTAGTGGATTTTTATATGATGCAGATGAAAGAATGTTTTCTTAGATTTTTATTTTCGTTATACCTAATTGAAATGTGAATTGAATAATAAAGTCTAAATTTAGTACAAACTGATTTTACTTTGAAAAATAGTATTTCATTCCAGTAGAGATATTTCAAGGCTGTGAGTTATTCCTGTAAATTATAGAAACCAATTTGGAAAGGCTTTGAACTAAGAGTCTGCTATCCTATTCCTGATATCTGTGAATTGAGAGAATAATATGAGAGCCTCCACTCTTAACCCGACAACATCCTATTAAAGTAGAAATAAAAGAGGAGCAACAGGCTGGAGTGGGTGTCAGAATGGGTAAGAAAGCTTTGATTATACTGTTAAGTATAATGTAATAAAATTGTGCTAGAGGTAAAAATTATAGTTCATAAGCAAAGAGTGTGAGACTTCCAGGAAATACAGCAACTATAATGTGAGATAAGAAGGATGTTACTAATCAGAGAACGGGAATGGAGATACCAAGAGAAAAAGATTAACAGGTAAGTAGAATCCATACTGTGAAACAAGAATAAAAAGAGAAACAAAAGCCAAGATGTACCATCCTTGAAATCTTGCCCAATCTTTTGTCTATAGCCCACAATCATCGGGGACAGAGCCCACTCTCTCTCGAGGCCTAATTTACACTTGCAACTTTAGTATCATAACTAATATTAAACCTCTTTTCCATTTCAACAATGGCAAAGTTTAGATAGTACACTACAATTATTAATCAATGCATATGGATCTATTAAAAGATTTGGCCAGACAGTAACATGAGCAAATTTCTTTCTTCAGAGCTATCAGTCTTGGGAATATACACAATGAAAAAATAAGATGTGCCAGCCAATCCAACTTCAGGGCTGCTATTCGGAATAAATATTTATTTTAACAAAGTAATTCTTAATTTGTGACCCTTGTCTGTTGTTGATTCACCCCCATATAACACAATTGTGTGCTTGTGACAGAGATCATATGGTCTCTTTGGCTGATGATCTTTATATGCTGAATTTTTGTAGAAAAAAAAATGTATGCTGCCAGGTGTGGTGGTGCATGCATTTAATCCCAGCATGTAGGAGGCAAAGGCAGGCAGATCTCTATGAGTTCAAGGCCAGCCTGTTCTAGAGAGCAAGTTCCAAGCCAGCTGGGACTACAGGGAGACCTTGTCTCAATATCACCGGAAAACAAAAGAATGCTGACTCAATAAAACTAAGATGCAGGAGGTAAAATCAGTATCAGAAGGATTATTGAATCATGAGATGTATTTAATAGGGGAAAATACACCTTTCACATATCAAAAAATATTAGATTTATGGTACTAACAAGTTTATTAACATGTAAGTATCTAGATAATAACCTTTGGTTTGGAGAAATCCTTCATTAAGCAAATATTTCACTAATGGTTGACATTACAAATATATTTATAATTTTACTTTTCTTAATACAAAAGAAATTCCTTTTGATAAATTTGTGTTAAAATATTATTTCCTAGTAAAAAGACTGTAACAATTATCAAAATTCAAATTAAACAAATTTAAATGTGAAGATAAGTACACATATGGTAATATAAAATAAGTGCTTAGAAACTGGTCTCAATGTAAATCACAAAAATAAAAATACAGAAACAAATCTTATACTTAACTTTTCCTCTGTGGGAAGAAGCAATTTGTTACAAATCTGACAATGTGCATGGTGGCGCACACCTTTAATCCTAGCACTTGGGAGGCAGAGGCAGGCGGATCTTTGTGAGTTCAAGGCCAGCCTGGTCTACAGAGTGAGTTCCAGGACAGCTGGGACTACAGGGAGACCCTGTCTCAAAAAAGACCAAAAAAACCAAAAAACAAAAAACAAAAATAAATCTAACAATGATACTGACTTTCAGCCCATAACCCAATATGCCTTGTACTGAGATAAGCTGCACTGAAATCTTTGGAAATACATGCTGATAATGGCTTTAAGACTGAGTGAGACATGCACTCTAAATCTGAGTGGTGCAAGACACATCATAGACAGAAGAAAGTGTATTCTGTTAGACTAAGCGCCTTCAGTAAGTCTTATAAATGCCAGAGAGAGAAGTCTCTTCACATATTTCCAAGAGCACAGTGATGATTTATAAAGAACGGAGATAGACATTCACTTTCAGGTCCACCACAGCACATGGCATGATATTTACTGGCTATGAATCTTTATATTAAGAATTAAATATATATATATATATATTAATATATTATATCAAGTATATAGTATAACTATATATAATGATATATATTACTTTATATAGTATATTATATCAAGAGTTAACTATATACATATATCTATATATATACATATATATGTATATATATATATATCAGAAGGATAAAGTTAAAGTAATTTGTTTAGAAGGATGAGATATTTTCTAACAGCTATGAAACAATGTAATTTTTATCTACTTAAGCCTTCTTATGATATCCCATGACTGTTTAATTAAAACAATGAATTTTATCACATTAGACTTAAGTCAACAATACAGAATTCTGACTTATTTTTATCAATATGTTAAATTATAGCTATTAAAAGTTTATATAATTTAACAAATAAAGACATATTCTAAAATATTTTAATATTTTCATGGTTAGAGCAACACAATTTACATTTTCCAAAATGTTGGGTTTTTTTACTGAAAATTTTATTTCAGTCTGAGTTCATAGGAATCCCTTAATTTCTAAAGAAAGCATTGATCTAAAATCCCTGGCATGGTGGCAGATGTAGGGCTCAGGGTCAGGCATGGCCTTTACATTCAGAAGGTCCTGGATTCAATCGACCAGGACACATCTCTCCTTAAAAAATAAACAAGAATAAAGAACATCCCACCTCAATCAAAACTACTTAATCATTTAGATATTGTTATATTATCACCTCAAATTTAGTGGCTTAAGATTATGGCAATTTTTTTTATCATTTACTATGGTTCTAGATTTGATTGGACTCAGCTAGTAGTGATAACATGGTACCTGCCATGTCTGTTGCCATATCTTATTGCACTATAGAGCAGGAGTCATTTCCAAGTCTTCTCCATTCTGAGGTTGGTGTTCTTCATTGACAGCTCAGACCTCACCTGGATGTGCTGGCAATTATACCTACACCACAGCTTTCCCACAAGGTAAAGAGTTTCCAGGAGGAAACATCCCTAAATCTAAGCAAAAGCCATCCTGCCTTTTACATCTAGCTTAAAACTCATATGAACCCCACTACCTGCAGAGATGTAGACCTTGCCCAGATTCATGAAGAAATTATCTCAGCTTTTAGTAAGAAACGAACCAACATCACATCCTAAGAATATGTTGAACAGGATATATTTGGGTGGCCTTTAGAAAGAATTTACACCATAATGTCACAATATTTTCTGTATTCTGGAGACTTCTGATATAATCCATTTTCTGCTTTATATTCTATTATTTTTCTTTTTGAGATCTTTTTGAGACACGGTCTCTCTGTAGCCCCAGCTGTCCTGGAACTCACTATGTAGAACATGCTGCCCTTGAACTCACAGAGATCTACCTACCTCTGCCTCCTGAGTGCTGGGATTAAAGGCGTGTACCACCATGCACGCCTTATATTTTCTTATTTTAATTGTATGTTATGCTCATGTTTTTTCTTTCAAATAGAATGCATCAGATTCAAAACACACTTCCATGAGCATATTCACTTGACACATACAACACATATAATTTCATTGGATAGAGTCTGTAACTTTAGTTTAAACTCTGCCTGTACTTGTGGATATACTTATTAAATCTTTGGATTTTTTTTTTTTTTTTTTTTT
>VZQC01013363.1:1236289-1287492 GCA_009823505.1 Rhizomys pruinosus | reverse complement strand
TTGAGACAGGATCTCCCCATAGCCCCAGCTGGCCTGGAACTCAGAGATCTGCCTGCCTCTGCCTCACAAGTGCTAGGATTAAAGGTGTGGACCACCATGCTGGGCTTAAAGAGGGTTCTTAGCCGCCACGTGAGTACTGGGAATCGAACCTGGGTCCTCTGTAAGAGCAGTCATCGATGTTAACTGCTGAGCCATCTCTCCAGCTCCCTTTTTTGGTATTTTTGAGACAGGGTCTCTTTAGTCCCAGCTGGCCTGGAGATTGCTCTGTAGACCAGGCTGGCCTTGAACTCACAGAGTTCCACCTGCCTCTGCCTCCCAAGTGCTGGGATTAAAGGCATGGGATTAAAGGCATGTGCCACCACACCCAGCTTGGATTTAGTTTTTATGGCTCCTCTTTTATGGCTCCCGAGTTCCCCAGAGATTTGCACTTTTTACTTTACAGAATAATTCATACATTTATGTTCAAGTAATGGTTGTGAACAGTTCTTTCAAGTAGTTTCTTCAAGACTTGGAGCAAGTCAGCATCCTTCTTTCTGTAAATTAAATGGTTTTGTGTTATTAGTAATATTTATTTATTTTAATTTATTATTTATGTATTTATTCGTTTATTGTTTTTATCTCTTAGCTGGGCGTGGTGGTGCATGCCTTTAATCCTAGCACTAGGGAGGCAGAGGCAGGCAGATCTTTGTGAGTTCAAGGCCAGCCTGGTCTACAGAGTGAGTTCCAGGACAGCTGGGGCTACAGGGAGACCCTGTCTCAAAAAGACCAAAAAAAAAAAAAATCTCACTGTTTAGCCCTGGCTGGCCTGTAAGGGGATAAGTAAGCCAAATAGTTCTGCACCACACACAAGCCTCTCCCTCTGCCTATGTTTTCTGGGAGCTGGCATTAAAGACATGCAGTCCTTCTGTGTGACAGTTTTTTAAAAGCATTCCGAATATGGTGACCTATTTAAGTATATACTTAAATTCTTTGACAAGCAGAGCCAAACAAGGTGGTTTAAAATGCCCCTTTCCTTGGCAATAAATAAATAAAAATGTTGAAAATGAGGACTAGGAAGAAGAAAATAATCTTACATAATTACATTGGCAAATTAATATCCAGGGAGTTGAGGTGTTATACCTACTTAACTACAAATTTGGGTGTTCCATTATTGACTATTTAATAATACCTTTTATGTTGATCAGATCAGAAGGGCAGAGGGTAAGATTTTCAAGGAACTGTATGAGAGTAACCAGAATTAAAGTATATTCATTGATGACGAGCTTCTAAAGATGTGTCTTATGGGTTACCTATTAAGGCATGACCCTAATAGACCCTCACAAGAACTAAGATTGTGATGAAAGACGTGAGACTCACAGAAGGGGTGGAACTTGAAGAACCCCACTTGTGGTTCTTTTCTTTGACAAATGGAGCATATATCATGCATTCAAGGAGCCAATTCTAATTTATATTTTCTATTAATTCTTACAAGCCTTATTGTGAACTGGATCATAGTTGCCTCAAATCCATAGGAAGAGCTGTCACACTTTACCAATAAACAACAGAGAAGAGCACTCTAAAAGAGTCATGGTGTATTAATACAGTAAATTAAATGTTGAACTTTCACTTAAAGAGAAATATATTTTGTTTTTTGACAATTTTATGAAACAATATTCTATTTTTTTATTAATTAATTAATTTATTTATTTATTTATTTGTCTTTCTGAGAGAGGGTCTCCCTGAAACTCTGACTGTCCTGGAACTCACTCTGTAGACCAGGCTGGCCTTGAACGCACAGAGATCAACCTGCCTCTGTCTCCCAAGTGCTAGGATCAAAGGCATGCGCCACCACACGTGGCACAATAGTCTATTTATGTAATTTCTACTCTTCCCTCTCCCCTCAACTCCCCTCACATTCCCTCCAATTTTCTCAATTTCTTAATCTCTCTCTCTATATATATGTATATTATATATTATGTATATTATGTATATTATATATATTATGTATATTATATATATTATATATATATAATCTATATATATGGCAATAATTATCAAAGAAGAGATTAAGAATTGAGTTACACAATATGCCATATATATGTAAAATATATATATATATTACATATATATGGCATATTGTGTAACTCATATTGTGCAGTAACTCATATTGTTCAGTACTCTGACACAATGCCAAGTAACATGTTAGAAGAGTCCAGAGGTTCATGATGACATGATGATTTCATTTAAAATTTTCATGTTGCTTCAAGTATTAACCTTGAAAATAATTAAATGTGTTTGCTGCTGTTTGCTACAAGGGTAAAAGATCTGACACTTTGTGTGACTCTCCTTAAATTTGAAACTCTGTCACTTGAATTCATTTTATACATAATCTGTGTTCCTTTTTTTATTTATTTTTTTGGTCTTTCAAGACAGGGTCTCACTTTAGCCCCAGCTGTCCTGGAACTCACTCTGTAGACCAGGCTGGCCTTGAACTCACAAAGATCTGCCTGCCTCTGCCTCCCAAGTGCTAGGATTAAAGACATGTGCCACCATGCCATGCCAGTGTATCCTTATTTTAAAAAGGTCACTGGTGCACAAGAAAATAAAGATACAGGGTCTGGAGAGATGGCTCAGCATTGGCTGTTTTTGCAGAAGACCCAGGTTCAATTCCCAGCACCCACAAGCCAGCTAACTCAAGTTCCAGGGGATAAGACATCCTCTTCTAACATCTGTAGGCATTGCACCACCACATGGGTTCACCTACCTACATGCAGGCATTACACATATACAAATAAAATGAAAATAATAAATAAAATATTTTCTTTTTTTATATTTTCTAAAAGGAGAAGACAGATCCTTAGAGTTAGTGAATAAATAGGATTTGTTTTGCTTATTAGCAAGAACCAAAGAATAAACTTTGTCACAAGTGAATTTGTATAGAGATAAGCATTTTTTTGTTGTTTTTGTTTGCATTTTTGTTTTGTTTTGACAGAGACTTATGTAATCCAAACTGGCGGGGTTTATTTTTCCCACAAGTTCTACTTCTACCAGCAAGGGGTTATGGTTCTGTTAAAAACTGTTATGCTCCTCCCAACTGATAAAGGTACCACAAAAGAATAAAACCACTGTTCATAACACCTGCTCAACCTTCACTAATCCCCAAGAAACAATGACAGTGCAGATTGTGCTTTCTAAAGTAACTAAACAGTGGCTGGTATACAATTGAGTCTGTAGGTAAAGGCATTGTCTTTAAGTCTATAGCCAGGCAGATTTCAGGACACAAATGGTGGAAGGAGAGAACTGACTTTCACAACTCATTCTTTGGTCTCCACATTTCCCCTTAATACTGGTAAACACACACACACACACACACACACACACACACACACACACACCACTAATTGAATAAATGTAGAAATATAAAAATAATAGAANGATTGGCCATAAAAGGCTAAGATCTTTTTAAAAAAATAAGATTTTAATAGTTTTTGCTTCATCAAAATTTTAACTTCTGTAAAACCAAAGACATCCTTAAAACCTTGGCAGGATAAGAATCAGATGAGGAATATTTGCAAAGTCAATAAGTAACAATAAAGCAGTATCTAAAATTTTAATTATGTTTCTCAAAATCAGGAACCAAAATACAAACAAACTAAAGGAAAAACCATGGAGAAAAACTTGTCATGTAAATTCCAAGAGCCAGGAGCAAAGGCAGATGCAGAAATTTTGAGAAGTCAGAACCTATAAAAATGTTAGAAGGGGAGAAAATTAATTAGAAAGGACATTTCTAAGTAAACTAACATTTATATTACAGAATATAATTAATGAAGTAAAACTATGTGTAGAAAGTCTGAAAATATATTATTGAGGGTTTTTTTTAAGTTGCTAAGAAATACCTATATTCTCACCTGTATTTAACAAAAGGTAGAGGAAGTAAGAAACTCTTCTTGTCTTTTTTAAGATAGGGTCTCCCTGTAGCTCCTGCTGTCCTGGAACTCGCTATGTAGACCAGGTTGGTCTTGAACTCACAAAGATCCACCTGCCTCTGCCTCCCAAGCACTAGGATTAAAGGCGTGCACCACAATGCCTGGCGTGATATAGTCTTTGATGTGTGGTCGTCTGCTGGGGTGTACATAGTCTACATATCTAGGACCACATTCTTAAGGAAAACTGATCCTTCCTTTTCCCTCAGCTGTCAAGGACCAATAGCTCTTCAGCTCAGAGCCGAACACCTCCCTGCCCCGTGCTGAGATTTGGTCTTCCTTGAGTTTGGGCAAGTTTTGTCCACAACCACCATGAGTTCATACGTACAATCACCTTGCTGTATCCATAAAACAATGATTCCCTGTAGTTGTCTACCACCTTTGGTTCTTACAACCCTTTCCCTCTCTCTTCTGCAATGATTCTAGAGCACTGGGAGGAGGAGGTGTTACATAGCAGTCTCATTTCACACTGAACACCAAAAATTTAACTTCTTTTTGTTGA
Source organism: Rhizomys pruinosus (assembly GCA_009823505.1). Classification (NCBI taxonomy): domain Eukaryota; kingdom Metazoa; phylum Chordata; class Mammalia; order Rodentia; family Spalacidae; genus Rhizomys; species Rhizomys pruinosus. The sequence continues at coordinate 1,283,028 of VZQC01013363.1, read as the reverse complement.
ACTATATTTTTGTAAACTAAAACATGAATGCTTAATATCAGTTCTATTATTTGTAAGTTCATATTGCACCTACTTTTAGTACTAATAAGGGTCATTGAATTGATTACTTTTACACAACTATACATAAAGTGATTTCTTGTAGTATATTTAATGAAAAGAATATCACTAAGAGTAAGCTGATCTGCGCTTGTAAACTCCCACAATTGTGTCTATTCAAAAGCTCCTCTGAAAGAAAGAGCAAATCCTGGCCTCAGTCCTTAGTTGGTACTTTGTTGCAGGAAGTTATCAAATACCTTTCTCCATGGCAAATCCCAAGGAAGCCCAGATTCTGACCCTTTAGAGTTGAAGTCTGTGCATTTATCCCTTAAAAATCTCCCCAAGTGAGTCTACTCTGCAGCTAGGTCAGAACACCCCAGAAAACACATATAGGCATCTCATTTCTCAATTTAGCGGTTTTTCCAGAATTGCCCATTTTGGTTGAGTAGATGCTTTTCTGTTAGAGAAAGAAAAAGTAAAGTTAGGAGTGGTAACATTTTTTTTTTTCAAGCTCTAAGAAACATGATAGGACTAAAATCTCAGAAAACAAGCCCCTGCTTCTTTCCACAGTGGAAAATGGGTGTGTGATTGTATTTGTTTTCTTTTTTGTTTGTTTGGACAGGAAAGCTCTAGGAGGAAACAGTGGACCACCTCAGCGAGACTTGTCTTTTATTATCTAACCAAATGATTGATTCAATTGGTAGAGTCACTGGCAAAATGTAATGGACCCTTATATGATATTTGTTTAAGTAATGCTAGAACCACACTGTGCATGTAGAGATTTAATACTGTCCAGCTTTATTCTGATATAATTTGGGGCATGAAAGAAAAAAAACTGCAATAAATTCATTTACCAACTTGCATTCTCTGAGAGGACACAGACTTATTTCCCCCATACTCTTTTTCATAGTTTGTGAATTTTCTCTACAATGTTACTTTCTGATATTATACATATTAATAGCTTTTGTTTTAGGCAACAGCTTACATTGTTACACTGGATGATTTAAACGAAACAGCAATACAATCTGACATTTCTGTTGTATAGATGATATATTATAATGCATGTTTTCACAAATACCTTATTCAAGATTAGGAGATGCATGACAATAGATTATTACTCTAAGAAACAAGTACCCTGGACTATGTTTTTGAAAAGTCTGTAATTCTCAATGAGACTTCAACAAACTAAAGAATGTAAAGAATTGGTTTTAGATTTAGCCTTTTAACTTCTCCTGAAAATGTAGTGAGTGAGCACAGGCAGCAACAAAAGAAAAATAAAGTCAGCTAGGAATTTGAAGCAATGCTGCCCCTTCAGTTGTGTAGCGTATGCTGTGTTGCACACCAATTTGAACTAATATCTTTATTAAGCTAGTCATATATATGTTATGATACAAAACCCAGTAACATTTTCAAATTCCCATGTGACTAATTCCTAAATGTAAGCTTAAGTATGCATTTTATATTGCTTCTTTTATCCATTGTTTACTTTGAGAAAGCAACACTGATGATGAAGCCTACTTCTTGGAGTAACTGCCAAGTTACTGATTCTTACTTGTTTAAAGGTGAAAGAGGGAAACAATTGATTTATAGGTTGTGATTGAAGCCTTGTGCTCTGCAAGATAACATCATCGTTCACCTTTGAAGATATTATCTGAATGGCTTCCTTTGGTGCCACAGCAATTTCAGATGCAGAAAGAAAGATACAACAGATATCAAACAATTGTTTTTAAGTTTATGTATAACATGATGACCACCGTTGTGATTAGTAGGTTTCTGATGTTAATGTAGCCAGTTCTCGAAGTTTTTTTTTTTTTTTTTGCTCTTATTGTTTTTATTGTTCATATGTTGCCAATGTGGTAGGTGATGTTTACAACTTGAGGTACAACTTGGGTAAGGACAGTCTACCTAGAGGAAGTAGAACTAAATGCAGTTTTCCAACTTTGAACACCAGAATTGCAATAAGCTACTGCTATACCACCATTTGCATTCACTTTCGACACCACATCCTTCTGAGTGTTATAGTGAGATAGTTCTTACCCCATTCAAATTTTTTACTCCAAATTCTTATTGGAAGTAATAAAGACCCCTGAAAAAAAGGAGTTTTGATTTAACCTTAGGGATTAAAGTTCTTGTTTTAATATCTGTTAGAAACAGAGCATTGTTTAAAGCTACCATTATTCGGTCAGTGTAGAAGGTCGATGAAAGCTTAGTGAGGTATTTACTTCAAAAAAAACATATATTTTTTTCAGGGTTTACAATTAAATATGCTTTGACTTTTCACTTGAACATACAGACATCTAGAATATGAAGTAAACGGTGCCATTTCTTGATCCCCTCTGTATTATCACATTTCAGAGAAAGCCTGACATATTGTAAACTTCATATCCATGCCTTTATTAATCATACATGATTTATCAGAAATAAAATAATTACACATCAAAAATAGTGAAGTTTTGGTGTTTAAGAGCAACCTTAGCCACAGGTAACTTTCATTTATTCTTTTTACAAACAGAAGTATACAGTGTTGAGATGTGAAAAGTGTTAATACTACTAAAAACAATGGATATTCTTGCCATTTGTGAACAAGTTATAAGACTGTGTTAATGGACAAATTGAGTGCTTACAAATACCCTTTTTTATAATGATAGAAATGCATTTTTTGGCAAAACTAAGAGGTAGAAAAACTATAATATTATGTTTTATAATTGTTAGTTTATAGTAGACTTACCAGATTTACCCTAAGCATGGGCATGTGGTCAACTCAGTGGGCCTATTCACCTGTCATTTATTTGGTCCATCACTGATTAGACTTTTTTTTGGTCTTTTCTAGATAGGATCTCCCTATAGCCCCAGCTAGCCTGGACCTTGCTCTATAGGCCAGGCTGGACTTGAACTCACAAAGATCCACCTGCCTCTGCTTCCCAAGTGCTAGGATTAAAGGTATGCACCACCATGCCCAGCTAGACTGTTTTTTTTTTTTAATCTTTTTGAGACAGGATCTCCCTGTGGCCCCAACTGTCCTAGAACTCACTCTGTAGACAAGGCTTGCCTTGAACTCATAGAGATCCACCTGCCTCTACCTCCTGAGTGTTGGGATTAAAGGCGTGTGCCACCATGCCAGGCAGTAGACTGTTAATTTTTAACTTGAACTAAGAAACAAATAAGATATATAATTTGGAATTATCTTGAAAAGTATAAAATATCATATAGGTAAGAAATATGTATTATGTTTATTAGTAAGGCCTACTTTTTCTACAAACTTTTTTTTTCCCTTTTATCCAGAATCTGGCATATTTGAAAATGGGAATCCCTATAGTTGTTAACAGAGAGCTCTTTTTGTCTGGTACAATTACTGGTTCATGTAGATCTTTCATAATCTTTCTAGTAGATGGCATTACTGTGGAAAGCTTATGGAGATATCAATGAACACTTTATGCATATATAGCTAAGGTGTCTTACCTGGTCTTAAAACATTTTGGGTTGGATCTATCTAGTTAGTTCAACCTTGTGTTCACTCTGAACAGAGGTGCATTTTTAAAAACCTTCTCTTTTTTGGTTACTTTAATTCTAAAATGTGGATAAACTCCAGGTTCTGTGTCTTCATGGCTGAATAAGATAAAGACTTTTAATGTAACTTTAAATCCTTGAGAATTGCTGAAATGCTATTATTGACCCCAAGTAAGGTAAAGTAATATAAGAGAGAAAGTAAATGTCATTTCTAAAACCAAAATAATTTTTTGGAGAATAGCAAATGTTTTCTTCTGTAAGTCTTACATAATTCAATATCAGGAAAAAAGAAAAAACAATGACTTAGAAAACAAAGTTCTTAGATGTATCAATAAAAATATGAAGCATATAGTTATGATGTAAACATTTATAAATTATTTCTTTATACATTTACTTATTTTATTTTGAGATTTTGTTTCCCTTTACAGTCTACCCTGAACTTGAACTCAGTACTTTTCCAGGCTCACCTCTAACTCATACCCATCCTCCTACCCTAGTCTGGTAAATGCTTGGAAGACTGGTATAGACCATCATGCTCAGCTAAATTTTGTTTTACTTAAAATATAACTTTGGGTTACACTGTGATTTATTGCCTGTATCCATTATATGATAAAGTTGGGGTAATTAACATTTGTATAATGATAAGCTGGGGTAATTAGCATTTGTATAATGACAAAGTTGGGGTAAATAACATTTGCATTTCCTTAAGCATTTATCAATTTTTGTGGATGGAACATAAGAACTCTTCTAGCTTCTTACAATATAAATACAAAATATTAAAATACACATAATTAAAAGAATCTATGTTATGACATATGTTTCAAAGTTGAACTTATGGTTAAATGGAGACTAGGAAGTTTGAGGGATGGGAACAGAGAGAAGGTGATTTTTTTTTTTTATCTCTAAATGAAAGCAAGCATTTTTAGCTTTTTAGTTGCAGCTTTTATTACATCTACAAGTATAGATGTCATTGCCAGCCAGGATCAAACATTTTTTTCCCATACTGTTGCTACAGGGAAAGTGGGCTGTCCTGTTGTCTTTGAAACTTGGCGTTGTGTGTAGAGAGGTAGCAGTGAACCCAGTAGATATGGAAAGAAACTCTCTTTCTCAGAAACTTGGTTTCATTTGTTTCAGGCTTTCATAAATGAATCTTCTAGACTTTATGATAAATGATACCCATTTGACTTTTCAACCAGACTCCTCTTTAAAGTAATATGTTAAACTCAGGACAAAGAAAACTTTCCAGTGCTTCCTTTAATGCCAACTTTCTGATATTCTGATTTATCTCTTCTACCAACTTAGTTGTGATTTTTTTTTAGTGGTTGATTGTTTTTATTTTATTATCTATAATAAAATACATTTATTGATTTTTGTATATTTCATACATCATTTTCAGTTCAGTTTCAATATATTACCTTTTCCCTGCCCTCCACCCCACCCCAGTTCATGCATTCTGCCATACATGCCCTGTATCTGGCTCTCAGTCTTTTAAATTTTTTTCTCTGTGGAGTTTTATTGTTTGGGGCAGAATTTAACTGTGTCAATCTAATATGCTTTATTCAGCAGTTGAAATTTGAGTTTCAATGACCATGGAAGTGAAAACAACTAACCCTGCTCCTTTTTCAGATTTATAAGTCACACATCAGCTTACCTGATCCTTATCTCCTCTGTCCCTCCCACTGGTTGTATCTTCAAATACATCTCTGCACATGTACTTTAAGCACAAGCAGTATACCTGTGAGGTAAACCTATCAAACTGTTTTCAAGAACCACCTGTACATGCTACAATATTTTCTAGATCCTCCTTTGATATTTAAAACTGCTACACATTTCATGAGCAAGTTTAAGTATTTTCTTGGGTTCATAGAAAATTCAGAAGTCACATGGGTTTTTTCAGTGAGTTGGCCAGGGGGGCATACTCTAATGAGCATGCCTGAGGTGGCATGGAAACTGAGGAGTGTATCAGGTGCACTGATATGATAATAAATGAACTCTTTTTCTGCTATTTTTGAGACAGGGTCTCCCTTTAGTCCCAGTTGGCCTGGAGCTCACTCTGTAGACCAGGCTGGCCTTGAACTCATAGAAATCCACCTGCCTCTGAACACTTCTAAAAGACTTGCTTTCAAGTCTGCCTTACACATTGTATATCCCCATCACGATGCATTATCCTCCAGTTTAAACCCAGCTGTAGTGATTCCATTCTACCATTGTATGCATTCTAATGGAAAGGCCTGAATAAAACTTAAGCTCAGAAAATCTATGGTGGCATAATGCTATAAAATGCCTTGGGTGGGTAAAATAGTCTATACACAAAATATAGTCCATTGCAAAAGAAGTGTCTTTATCCTCTCTGCTTTTACAACCCATTTATTTCTGCGACTGAGTAGTCTTGAGTATTAATGAGAATGCTGAATATATCTTTAACTCATACTAAAGTCATTATGATACTAAAAATATTAACATAAAACATTCTAAGTCTAGGGAATCTATCCCCTTGTGAGCATAAGTAACAAAGTTCAGATTCCTAGCTCCCATATAAAAAGCCAGGCATGGCAGTATGTACCTGTAACCCCTGGGCTGGGGAGGTCAAAATAGGAGGATCTTTGTCCTAAGAGGCCAAGCAGCCCAGCAGAAATAACAAGCTCTAAGTTCAGTGAGAGATTATGTCTCAAAAAATGAAGTGCAGTAAAGGTACCCATCATTGATCTGAGTCCTACACACACAGACACACAGACACACAGACACACACACACACACACACACACACACACACACACACACAAACATTTTTATGTTTTCATTTTAACTCTGATAACCAGAAGCAAGTTTATGTAATGTTTACATGGAGGAATTGATTACTGTTAGGGTAAGTTTAATTTAGCCAAAGTTTCAGAGTTAGAGACCGATAGATTACAGACAAACTTTCATCTGTCTGACTTAGGCAAAGTCCATATTTACACAAAATCCATATTCCACTGAAGGCATGGTGATGTGTTCAATACATATGGTAAACACCAGATTCTGTAGATGAAGAATGCACAAGGGACCTTTAGGCTTAGCTTTCTTTCTCTGATAAAATAAGTAAATGAGTAATTAATCAGAAATTTATGTTATAAAAGGGAAAGAAAAATCCATAAGGAAGTATCTAATATAATTTGTAAGGCCCTATTTACAGTCAGGAATGAAGCTCTGGTTTTTAAAAGTTTTCAGCATGTGGGTGGAATAAGATATCATAAGGAATAAGAGGGGTTAGAAAGGAGAAAAATGAATAGAATAAACAGAATTAGGGAAAGACATAACTAACCAAATGAAAAGGGGTCCATGGAGCTGCAGAATAAGGAAGTGGACAGGACACAGAGCTCAAAGGACAATCAGGGCTCGCGTGGTTACAATGGCATCTCATGATTTTGAGGAAATACTAATTATTATTGTGTCCCAAGTAAGGGAGACCTAACAGGGGTGCTGCGGCTCATGAGCAAAAACTGATTGGCTTCTTCTAGAGATACACAAGAGTTTGACCATCACATACTCACTATTTCACTCAGCTACACCAGGAAGAATGAGTACAGTTATCTTCCAGGTTGTTCTTTCCTGAAAATGTTAATGATGAGCTTGAACATAAATCTGGTAGCTCCATTGTGTGATGATGACAACTGAGACTGTAGATTATTGATGAAAAATGGACATGATGTTTGCTAAACTCTACAACCAAAAAAATCAGCAACACATAATGTTTTATTCACACTAATCAAACTTTGTATGTTTGGCATTTTATTTCATAAAACCCTTTGCGGTTGTTCAAAGAAAGTATCCCTTTTCTGTATGTTAGAAGGAAAGAAGTCAATTGTATTTGGGAACACAAATAAGACTATAAGCTGATATATGTATATATGTATGTAATTTATATCTATGTATGTGCATTAAAGTGTGTGGGCCAATAAGGGGAGGTGAGAACACTGGAGAGAATTTAAGTACCATCAAATTACATTTTATGAAAATAAAAAAATTAAAATTTTAAATGAAATGAAAAATAAAAAAGACTACATTTCTTACTGCTTTCTTTTTTTTTATTTATTTATTTATTTCCGTATGTGTATGAATGTACTGTCTGCATGCAAGTCTGTGCACTCGTGTCGTGCCACGCCGCGGAGGTCAGAAGAGGGTCTCAGATTCCCCTGGAACTGGAGTTCTCCTGGAATTGGAGTTTCAGACGGTTCTCAGCCGCCATGTGGGTGCTGGGGATCGAACCCGGGTCCTCTGTAAGAGCAGTCAGCGCTCTTAACCGCTAGGCCATCTCTCCAGCCCCAACAACTCTCATTTTTGTTACTACTAGATGTTAACTAGATGTTAACACACATAGACAAAAAGTCCAGGTTGGTGACAACCTGGACTTTTTTTTTTTTTAATTTTTTTTTAATTTTATTTATTTCTAGATGTGTATCAATGTACTGTCTGTATGCCACAGCAGGCAGCTCATAAGCACGTTTATCTCCAGTTCCAAGTGATCTGCCATGCTCTTCTGGCCTCCTCTGTGGGAACTGGTGCACAGCAGTACAGACAGGCACGCACACACATAAAAATAAAATCTTAAGGGACAGGAGGTCTGGCTTAGTAGTTAAGAGCACTGGGAGTGCACAGAGCTTGGATCAGGGATTTCCCAGGACCACCTGAGGCACAGGTAGGAGCTGGGCACTTCAGCCAGGCAGATTATTGGATAATTCTATCACTGGGTTGTTGGAGAATTGTATCATTGGTTTGTTGGATAAGTGAATCATTGTCTTGTGTGGCTGTGGGGACAGAGTCGCCCTGCTAGCTGGTATAAAAGGTGGGCCTGTTGCCACTGTGAGACTTGAGTGCACAGAGCTTAGATCAAGGATTTCCCAGGACCACCTGAGGCACAGAATAAGCGAGGCATATCCTCCCTCNTTATATTTTCTATTAATTCTTACAAGCCTTATTGTGAACTGGATCATAGTTGCCTCAAATCCATAGGAAGAGCTGTCACACTTTACCAATAAACAACAGAGAAGAGCACTCTAAAAGAGTCATGGTGTATTAATACAGTAAATTAAATGTTGAACTTTCACTTAAAGAGAAATATATTTTGTTTTTTGACAATTTTTTATGAAAACAATATTCTATTTGTTTTATTAATTAATTAATTTATTTATATTATTGTCTTTCTGAGAGAGGGTCACCCTGCAACTGCTGACTGTCCTGGAACTCACTCTGTAGACCAGCTGGCCCTTGAACCTACAGAGATCAACCTGCTCTGTCTCCCATAGTGCTAGGATCAAAGCATGCGCCACCACACGTGGCACAATATTCTATTTATGTAATTTCTACTCTTCCTCTCCCCTCACTCCCTCCATTCCCTCCAGATTTTCTCAAGTTCTTAATCTCCTCTACTTATAATGATATATATTATATTATGTATATATATATATATTATATATTTATGTATTATATATATTAAAATATATATAATTCATTATATAATATGGCAATTAATATCAAAGAGAGATTAAAAATTGAGTTACACAATATGCCATATATATGTAATAATATATAATATATATTACATATATATGCGCATACATATGTTTGTAACTCATATTGTGCAGTAACTCATATTGTTCAGTACTCTGACACAATGCCAAGTAACATGTTAGAAGAGTCCAGAGGTTCATGATGACAGATGTTCATTTAAAATTTTTCATGTGCTTCAAGTATTAACCTTGGAAATAATTAAATGTGTTTGCTGCTGTTTGCTACAAGGGTAAAAGATCTGACACTTTGTGTGACTCTCCTTAAATTTGAAACTCTGTCACTTGAATTCATTTTATACATAATCTGTGTCCTTTTTTTTTTTTTTTTTTTTTTGGTCTTTCCAAGACAGGGTCTCAACTTAAGGCCCCAGCTGTCCTGGAACTCACTGCTGTAAGACCAGGGCTGGCCTTGAACTCACCAAAGATCTTGCCCTGCCTCTGCCTCCCCAAGGTGCTAGGATTAAGACATGTGCCACCATGCCATGCCAGTGTATCCTTATTTTAAAAAGGTCACTGGTGCACAAGAAAATAAAGATACAGGGTCTGGAGAGATGGCCCAGTTGTGAGCACTGGCTGCTTTTGAGGACCTGGGTTTGATTCAAAGCACCCGCATGGTTGCTAACTACTGTCAGTAACTGAAGTTCCAGGGGATAAGACATCCTCTTCTAACATCTGTAGGCATGTGCACCCACCACATGGGTTCACCTACCTACATGCAGGTAGTATATTCATACACATATACAAATAAAATGAAAATAATAAATAAAATTTATCTTTTTTATATTTTCTAAAAGGAGAAGACAGATCCTTAGAGTTAGTGAATAAATAGGATTTGTTTTGCTTATTAGCAAGAACCAAAGAATAAACTTTGTCACAAGTTGAATTTGCTATAGAGATAATGCATTTTTTTGTTGTCTTTGTTGTTTGCAATTTTGTTTTGATTTTGACAGAGACTTATGTAATCCAAACTGGCGGGGTTTATTTTTCCCACAAGTTCTACTTCTACCAGCAAGGGGTTATGGTTCTGTTAAAAACTGTTATGCTCCTCCCAACTGATAAAGGTACCACAAAAGAATAAAACCACTGTTCATAACACCTGCTCAACCTTCACTAATCCCCAAGAAACAATGACAGTGCAGATTGTGCTTTCTAAAGTAACTAAACAGTGGCTGGTATACAATTGAGTCTGTAGGTAAAGGCATTGTCTTTAAGTCTATAGCCAGGCAGATTTCAGGACACAAATGGTGGAAGGAGAGAACTGACTTTCCAAAGCTGTCCTCTGACCCCCAAACACATGCACACACACAAAAAAAACACCACACACACACACACAACAACACACACACACAACACACAACACCAGCTAGATTGAATATAGATGTAAAAATAGAAAATAATAGAAAGAAGTGCATTAAAACATCCATTAATGGCGGCATGGTGACACACGCCCTTTAATTCTAGCACTTGGGAGAACAGAGGCAGGCATAATATCGTCGAGTTCCAAGGCACGTGGTCATATAGAGCTCCGGTCCAGCTGGACTAAAGAGAAAGCCCCTTGTCTCAAAAAGCCTAAAAAAAAATATCCATTATATTGACTGGGTAGGTAGTCACAACCTATACTTATGATTTTCGAAAATCATGATTTGGCATGAATTTTGAACCAAAATTGAGTGTATTTGTAAATACTAGTGAACAATAGAATGTTGGCTATATCCTCATTAGTAGATAATTACACTAGCAAAAGGGTAGGCCCAGCCTAAAATAAAAATTGTAATCTTATTATTATTTATCTTTCTAAACAATAGCTTTTTTGCTTCACGAGAGAACTTCCTTTGTGTTAAACTTCACTAAGAATTTGCTATACCATATTATTTTATCAAGTTTTCCCCTGCCCACAATCGAACACACCATGCCTATCCCTACCCATTGTGTCTTGTTGGTCTTTGAGATCCATTTTGGTGATATAGTCTTTCTTTTTTTTTTTTTTTTTTTTTTTTGCTTTTATTAAAGATAGGCTCTGCCTTCGTACTCCTGCGTCCTGCGAACTCGCTATGAGAACCAGGTTGTCTCGTGAATAACAAAGATTCACCTGCCCTGCCTCCCAAGCACTAGGATTAAAGGCGTTGCACCACAGCATGCCTGGTGCTGATATAGTCTTTTGATGTGTGTCGTCTGCTGGCGTGTAGCAATAGGTCTACATATCTCAGAGAGCCAGTTCTTAGGGAAAACTGATCCTCCTTTTTCCCTCCTGCTGTCACAGGACCAAATAGCTCTTCAGCTCAGCAGCCGGAACACCTCCCTGCCCCCCGTGCTGAGATTTGGTCTTCCTTGAGTTTGGGCAAGTTTTGTCCACAACCACCATGAGTTCATACGTACAATCACCTTGCTGTATCCATAAAACACTGATTCCCTGTAGTTGTCTACCACCTTTGGTTCTTACAACCCTTTCCCTCTCTCTTCTGCAATGATTCTAGAACTGGGAGGAGGAGAGTGTTACACATAGCAGTTCTCATTTCCACACCTGAACACCAAATTTAACTTCTTTTGGGCTCTGAACTATATTTTTGTAAACTAAAACATGAATGCTTAATATCAGTTCTATTATTTGTAAGTTCATATTGCACCTACTTTTAGTACTAATAAGGGTCATTGAATTGATTACTTTTACACAACTATACATAAAGTGATTTCTTTGGCTAGTATTTATTTAATAGAAAAAGAATTATCACTAAGGAGCTAGCCTGATCTGCGCTTGTAAACGCCACAATTGTTCTATCAAAAAACTCCTCTGCAAAGAAAGGAGCAAATCCTGGCCTCAGCTCCCTTAGTTGGTACCTTTGTTGCAGGAAAGTTATCAAACCTTTCCCCCACTGCCATATCCAAGGAGCAGATTCGACCCTTTAGAGTCCTTGAAGTCTGCTGCATTTATCCTCTAAAAAAAATCTCCCCAGTGGTCTACTCTGCCAGCTAGTCAGAACACCCCAGAAAACACATATAGGCATCTCATTTCTCAATTTAGCGGTTTTTCCAGAATTGCCCATTTTGGTTGAGTAGATGCTTTTCTGTTAGAGAAAGAAAAAGTTCAAACTTAGGAGATGGTAAACATTTTTTTTTCATTTTCAAGCCTTAAGAAACATCGATAGTGGTTACTAAAATCTCAGAAAACAAGCCCCTGCTTCTTTCCACAGTGGAAAATGGGTGTTGATTGTATTTTGTTTTCTTTTTTGTATTGTTTAGCGACAGGAAAGCTCTAGGAGGAAACGTGGACCCACCTGCAGCCGAGACTTGCTCTTATTTCTAACAAATGATTTGGAATTCAATTGGTTAGAGTCACTGGCAAAATGTAATGGACCCTTATATGATATTTGTTTAAGTAATGCTAGAACCACACTGTGCATGTAGAGATTTAATACTGTCCAGCTTTATTCTGATATAATTTGGGGCCTGAAAGCAAAAAAAACTCCAATATAATTCATTTTACCATACTTGCATCTCTGGAGAGGACCACAGACTTATTACCCGCCAAGACTCTTTCATAGTTTGTGAAAAATTTTTTTTTTTTTTCTTTTTTTTTTCGAAACCGGCCGACGTTTTTTTCCCTACAATGTTACTTTCTGATATTATACATATTAATAGCTTTTGTTTTAGGCAACAGCTTACATTGTTACACTGGATGATTTAAACGAAACAGCAATACAATCTGACATTTCTGTTGTATAGATGATATATTATAATGCATGTTTTCACAAATACCTTATTCAAGATTAGGAGATGCATGACAATAGATTATTACTCTAAGAAACAAGTACCCTGGACTATGTTTTTGAAAAGTCTGTAATTCTCAATGAGACTCAACAAAACTAAAGATGAAAGAATTGCGTTTTAGATTAGCCTTTTAACTTCTCCCTGAAAATGCTAGTGGAGTGAGCCACAGGCAGCCAACAAAAGAAAAATAAAGTCAGCTAGGAATTTGAAGCAATGCTGCCCCTTCAGTTGTGTAGCGTATGCTGTGTTGCACACCAATTTGAACTAATATCTTTATTAAGCTAGTCATATATATGTTATGATACAAAACCCAATAACATTTTCAAATTCCCATGTGACTAATTCCTAAATGTAAGCTTAAGTATGCATTTCTATCATTGCCTTCTTTTATCCATTGTTTACTTTGAGAAAGCAAACTGATGATGAAGCCTACTTCTTGGAGTAACTGCCAAGTTACTGATTCTTACTTGTTTAAAGGTGAAAGAGGGAAACAATTGATTTATAGGTTGTGATTGAAGCCTTGTGCTCTGCAAGATAACATCATCGTTCACCTTTGAAGATATTATCTGAATGGCTTCCTTTGGTGCCACAGCAATTTCAGATGCAGAAAGAAAGATACAACAGATATCAAACAATTGTTTTTAAGTTTATGTATAACATGATGACCACCGTTGTGATTAGTAGGTTTCTGATGTTAATGTAGCCAGTTCTCGAGAGTTTTTTTTTTTTTTTTTTGCTCTTATTGTTTTTATTGTTCATATGTTGCCAATGTGGTAGGTGATGTTTACAACTTGAGGTACAACTTGGGTAAGGACAGTCTACCTAGAGGAAGTAGAACTAAATGCAGTTTTCCAACTTTGAACACCAGAATTGCAATAAGCTACTGCTACACCACCATTTGCATTCACTTTCGACACCACATCCTTCTGAGTGTTATAGTGAGAATTCTTACCCCATTTCAAATATTTTACTCCAATTCTTATTGGAATAATAAAGACCCTGAAACAAAAGAGGTTTTGATTTAATCCTGGAGGGATCTAAAGTTCTGTGTTTTACATATCTGTTAGAAACAGAGCCCACTGTTTAAAAGCTACCATTATCGGTCCAGTGGTAAGAAGGTCGATGAAAGCTTATGTGAGGTATTTCACTTCAAAAAAAAACCATATATTGTTTCAGGCGTTTAGCAATTAAATCATGGCTTTGACTGTTTCACTTAACATCGACATCCTAGAAATGAAGTAAAACGTTGCCCATTTCCTTGATCCCTCTGTATTATCACATTCAGAGAAAGCCCTGACATAATTGTAAACTTACTATCCATGCTCTTTACCTTATATCATAACATGTTTACAGAAAATAAAATATACACATCAAAAATAGTGAAGTTTTGGTGTTTAAGAGCAACCTTAGCCACAGGTTAACTTTCTGTTTCTTTTTACAAACAGAAGTATACAGTGTTGAGATGTGAAAAGTGTTAATACTACTAAAAACAATGGATATTCTTGCCATTTGTGAACAAGTTATAAGACTGTGTTAATGGACAAATTGAGTGCTTACAAATACCCTTTTTTATAATGATAGAAATGCATTTTTTGGCAAAACTAAGAGGTAGAAAAACTATAATATTATGTTTTATAATTGTTAGTTTATAGTAGACTTACCAGATGTACCCTAAGCATGGGCATGTGGTCAACTCAGTGGGCCTATTCACCTGTCATTTATCTGTGAATTCCATCACTATTAGACTTTTTTTTTTTTAGATAGGATCTCCCTATAGCCCCAGCTAGCCCTGGACCTTGGCTCTATAGGCCAGGCTGGACTGAAACTCCAAAGATCCACCGGCCTCTGCTTCCCAAGTTGCGTAGGATTAAAGGTATGCACCACCAAAAAATAAATAAAAAAAGTTTTTTTTTTTATCTTTTTGAGACAGGATCCCCTGTGCCCCCAAACCTGTCCTAGAATCACTCTGTAGACAAGGCTTGCCTGGAACTCATAGAGATCCACCTGCCTCTACGTCCTGCAGATCAGTGCTGGGATTAAAGCTGTTCCACCATGCCAGGCAGAGACTTGTTAATTTTTAACAACTTGAACTAAGAAACAAATAAGATATATAATTTGGAATTATCTTGAAAAGTATAAAATATCATATAGGTAAGAAATATGTATTATGTTTATTAGTAAGGCCTACTTTTTCTACAAACTTTTTTTTTCCCTTTTATCCAGAATCTGGCATATTTGAAAATGGGAATCCCTATAGTTGTTAACAGAGAGCTCTTTTTGTCTGGTACAATTACTGGTTCATGTAGATCTTTCATAATCTTTCTAGTAGATGGCATTACTGTGGAAAGCTTATGGAGATATCAATGAACACTTTATGCATATATAGCTAAGGTGTCTTACCTGGTCTTAAAACATTTTGGGTTGGATCTATCTAGTTAGTTCAACCTTGTGTTCACTCTGAACAGAGGTGCATTTTTAAAAACCTTCTCTTTTTTGGTTACTTTAATTCTAAAATGTGGATAAACTCCAGGTTCTGTGCTTCATGGCTGATAGAGTAAAAGGAACTTTTAATGTAACTTTTAAATCCTTGAGAATTGCTGAAATGCTATTATTGACCCCAAGTAAGGTAAAGTAATATAAGAGAGAAAGTAAAATGTCATTTTCTAAACCAAAATTAATCTTTTTGGAGAAGCGAAATGTTTTTCTTCTGTAAGTCTCTACATAATTCACATAATCAGGAAAAAAAGGGAAAAAAACACATGACTTAGGAAACAAAGTTCTTAGATGTATCAATAAAAATATGAAGCATATAGTTATGATGTAAACATTTATAAACTTATTTTCTTTATACATTTTACTTATTATATTTTGATATTTTTGCTTTCCCTTTACAGTCTACCCTGAACTTGAACTCAGTACTTTTCCAGGCTCACCTCTAACTCATACCCATCCTCCTACCCTAGTCTGGTAAATGCTTGGAAGACTGGTATAGACCATCATGCTCAGCTAAATTTTGTTTTACTTAAAATATAACTTTGGGTTACACTGTGATTTATTGCCTGCTATCCATTATTATGATAAAAGTTGGTAACTAAATTTGTTAATGATAAGCTGGAGGGTAATTAGCATTTGTATAATGACAAAGTTGGGGTAAATAACATTTGCATTTCCTTAAGCATTTATCAATTTTTGTGGATGGAACATAAGAACTCTTCTCTTCTTACATATAAAACAAAAATTTTAAGAATACGCAATAATTAAAAGAATGCTATGTTATGGACCATATTGTTTCAAAGTTGAACTGATGCGTAAATGGAGACTAGAAGTTCTGAGGGATGGGAAAGAAGAAGGTGAATTTTTTTTTTTTTATCTCTAAATGAAAGCAAGCATTTTTAGCTTTTTAGTTGCAGCTTTTATTACATCTACAAGTATAGATGTCATTGCCAGCCAGGATCAAACATTTTTTTCCCATACTGTTGCTACAGGGAAAGTGGGCTGTCCTGTTGTCTTTGAAACTTGGCGTTGTGTGTAGAGAGGTAGCAGTGAACCCAGTAGATATGGAAAGAAACTCTCTTTCTCAGAAACTTGGTTTCATTTGTTTCAGGCTTTCATAAATGAATCTTCTAGACTTTATGATAAATGATACCCATTTGACTTTTCAACCAGACTCCTCTTTAAAGTAATATGTTAAACTCAGGACAAAGAAAACTTTCCAGGTGCTTCCTTTAATGCCAACTTTCTGATATTCTGATTTATCTCTTCTACCAACTTAGTTGTGATTTTTTTTTTTAGTGGTGTATAGTTTTTTATTTTATTTCTATAATAAAAACACATTGTATTATTTTTGTATATTTCATACATCATTTTCAGTTCAGTTTCAATATACTACCTTTTCCCTGCCCTCCACCCCACCCCAGTTCATGCATCTTGCCATACATGCCCTGTATCTGGCTCTCAGTCTTTTAAAATTATTATTCTCTGTGGAGTTTTATTGTTTTAGGTGCACGAACTTTAACTGATGTCAATCTTAATATCTTATTCAAGCAGTTGATAAGGTTGAGTTTCCCAAGACCATGGAAGTGAAAAACAAACCTAACCCTGCTCTATTTTCCAGATTTAATAAGTGCACACATCAGACGTTACCTGATCCTTTCTCCTCTGTCCCTCCCACTGGTTGTATCTTCAAATACATCTCTGCACATGTACTTTAAGCACAAGCAGTATACCTGTGAGGTAAACCTATCAAACTGTTTTCAAGAACCACCTGTACATGCTACAATATTTTTCTAGATCACTCCTCTTGATAATTTTACAAACTGCCTACACATTTATGAGGCAAGTTTAAGTCATGTTCTTGGGTTCACTAAGACAAATTCCAGAAGGGTCACCAAGGGTTTGTTCATGAGTTGGCCAAGGGGCCATACTCTAATGCAGCATGCCTGAGGTGGCAGGAAAACTGAGACGTGTCCTGATCAGGTGCACTTGATATTTACTAATTAAAGAACACTTTTTCTGCTATTTTTTGAGACAGGGTCTCCCTTAGTCCCAGTTGGCCTGCGAGCTCACTCTTGTAGACCAGGGCTGGCTTGGAACTCATAGAAATCCCACCTGCCTCTGAACACTTCTAAAAGACTTGCTTTCAAGTCTGCCTTACACATTGTATATCCCCATCACGATGCATTATCCTCCAGTTTAAACCCAGCTGTAGTGATTCCATTCTACCATTGTATGCATTCTAATGGAAAGGCCTGAATAAAACTTAAGCTCAGAAAATCTATGGTGGCATAATGCTATAAAATGCCTTGGGTGGGTAAAATAGTCTATACACAAAATATACGCGCACACCCCCCCGACCGGCGAGGCTGAATACCGTCGCGGATCCATTGCAAAAGAAGGTCTTTATCCTTCCTGCTTTTTACAACCCATTATTTCTCGACTGAGCTAGTCCTGGAGTGATAATGAAGGAATGCTGAATATATCTTAACTCATTACTAATCATTATGAACTACAAATATTAACATAAAATAAAACATTCTAAGTTCTAGAATCTATCCCCCTTTGTGCGAGCATAAGTAACCAAAGTTCAGATTCATGCCCTCCCATATCAACAAAAGCAGGAACATGGCATTAGAGTGGATCGTGTAACCCCTGGGCTGGGGAGGTCAAAATAGGAGGATCTTTGTCCTAAGAGGCCAAGCAGCCCAGCAGAAATAACAAGCTCTAAGTTCAGTGAAGATGCCTTATGTCTCAAAAAAATGAAGCTGCAGCTAAAGGTACCCCAACATTGATCTGAGCTCCCCACACACACAGACACACAGACCCACACACACACCACAGACACACACACACACACACCACACACACACAAACACTTTTTCATGTTTTTCATTTTTAACTCTGAGATAACCAGAAGCAAGTTTATGTAATGTTTACATGGAGGAATTGATTACTGTTAGGGTAAGTTTAATTTAGCCAAAGTTTCAGAGTTAGAGACCGATAGATTACAGACAAACTTTCATCTGTCTGACTTAGGCAAAGTCCATATTTACACAAAATCCATATTCCACTGAAGGCATGGTGATGTGTTCAATACATATGGTAAACACCAGATTCTGTAGATATGCAAGAATGCCACAAGGGACTTTGAGGCTTAGCTTCTTTTCTCTGATAAAACTACAGTAAATTGAAGTAATTAATCAGAATTATGTCTATTAAAAGGGACAAAGAACAAAAATCCATAAGGGATTACAGTATCTAATATAATTTGGAAGGCCCATTTACAGTCAGAATGAAAGCCTCTGTTTTTAAGTGTTCAGCGATTGGCGTGGAATAAGATTCATAAGTGGAATAAGAGGGGTTAGGGAAGGAAGAAAAATAGACATTGAAGTAAACAGAATTAGGGAAAGACATAACTAACCAAATGAAAAGGGGTCCATGGAGCTGCAGAATAAGGAAGTGGACAGGACACAGAGCTCAAAGGACAATCAGGGCTCGCGTGGTTACAATGGCATCTCATGATTTTGAGGAAATACTAATTATTATTGTGTCCCAAGTAAGGGAGACCTAACAGGGGTGCTGCGGCTCATGAGCAAAAACTGATTGGCTTCTTCTAGAGATACACAAGAGTTTGACCATCACATACTCACTATTTCACTCAGCTACACCAGGAAGAATGAGTACAGTTATCTTCCAGGTTGTTCTTTCCTGAAAATGTTAATGATGAGCTTGAACATAAATCTGGTAGCTCCATTGTGTGATGATGACAACTGAGACTGTAGATTATTGATGAAAAATGGACATGATGTTTGCTAAACTCTACAACCAAAAAAATCAGCAACACATAATGTTTTATTCACACTAATCAAACTTTGTATGTTTGGCATTTTATTTCATAAAACCCTTTGCGGTTGTTCAAAGAAAGTATCCCTTTACTGTATGCTTAGAGAAAACGAAGTCAATTTGTATTTGGCGAACAACAAATAAGTACTATCAAGCTGGTCCCGATCATATGTAATATGTTATAGTAATTCTACGTTTCCTCAATGTCACATCGTGTGCACTCTCTAAGTGTGTCGGGAGCCAATACCAACGGCGATAGACCCGCGGCGCCCATGGAGAACTCTTCATCCCTACGATATATCCTGACACCTCGCTATCTCATCTCTACACCCGTACGTGCAAGGCTACCCATATCAAACTTGTCATCTTATCGAAATAAAATAATGCAATCCACAACCTCCTCTAAACATGACAAATCGAAAAATCAAACAACAAGATCACACTACATCTTCTTACTGCCCTTTCTTTTTTTTTATTTATTTATCCTTGTATCAGACTTCCGTACGTGTCTGAAAGATCACAATATTGCACCTTGTCCTTGCCCATGCAAACGGTCTGTTGCACTCGCGCTCGTCTGCCCAACTAGCCGCGGAGGTCAGAAGAGGTCTACAGATCCCCTGGAACTTGGAAGTTCTCCGCGAATTGGGAGTGTCACGACGCGTTCTCAGCCGCCATGTGGGTGCTGGGGATCGAAACCCCGGATCCTCTGTAAGAGGCGGTCGGCCCGCTTCTCTTAAACCGCAGTAGGCCATCTCTCCAGCCCCCACTGCTTTCTTTTTTAAAGTAGAATTATCTTAGGCTTTCCACCAGGGACTTTGGCCTGCTGTGTTATTGATTTGTCAGTTCTATAAAAAGCTCAGACCATATGTATCTGTCCAAATTGGAAAGAATTCATTTTCAGTATTTGCCTTTCTTATTATCATCACCATAACAAGTCTTGCCTTAGTAAATAAATAGATTTAAATCTGCTGTGTCTCAGTCCAAAAATTTGGCAAAATACATGCATTCTTTTTCAAACCGGTATTTAACATAACATAATTAGTTTCAAGTTTTCTAAATAACTTTCGTGTTTATGAGAAAATGCCTATTTCCTTAATCATATATTTTAAAGTAAGCCTGTATGATGCTTACGTTCTCCTTAAATTGTTTTCTAATTATATCACAAACTGAACAGTCCAATTCTGAATTTGATTCTGACTGCGAAAAAAGTTTACCTGTCCATAAAAATGTGAAGCATTTATTCTGTATTTCTGCTATTCAAATTTCACTTAACTGTAATAATAACCAAGCTTTGCTCTGTCTTCATCAAATACCACTTGTTGAGGTTTGGGGGAATGTTTTATTATTATTGTTGTTGTGTTATTATTTTTGCAGTTTCAAAAATTCCTTGAGCCAGATGTTGATTTACACATTGATACTTCTCTATTACTCTTATATAGCATTGTGCAAAGAAACTTTTGCACACATATATTTGAAAAAAATTATCTACTGAATATAGGCAGAGTATGAGAAAGAACTTTTTTATTTTATTTTTGTGTTTATATGTTACATTTGCCTTGCCATATTTGTGCTTAGCTACAAAGAGGAACCTAAACTAGAACATATGTTTGTCTTGTCCCAAAGAAACATGTGAGCTGCATGTTGCTAAATTTGAAGGCAGCATCATGAATTAGTTTCTCTGTGTTTCTGAAGATGTCATGCAACTTGTATCCTGAGGCTCCTTCATCCTGACATGCTTTGAAAAAACACTCTGGCATTCTTAGGCAAGAAGTACCACTGTTAGAAGGAATTAGTGTAGCTTCTGTATTGTGGCCGAGCGAAGTCCTTGCGCCTGAATAAGTGTTACAGGTTAGGGAGAGAGTGCGCGATGAGATTTGAAGGAAAAACTATTAGCTTGTGCTGATTTTCTTCTCTTCGTCGTCTCTCTCTCTCTCTCTCTCTCTCTCTCTCTCTCTCTCTCTCTCTCTCTGATTTGTTTAAGCTACATAATTATGTCACTTGCTTCCTGTGGTGTAGTGATAAATTTGAGCCCTTGCATCTCAGAAATCAATAAACGATGGATCAAAAAAGTGACATGTTAAGGGATTGCAAAACAGGAATGATCTCTATCTTAAAGGAAACAGTTTCACATCAAAATCCAGCCTCTCATGTTTGGATGTTTATACCGTTTCCACGGTCTTCTTGATTCTTTATTCTCACAATGCTGTTGAAACATCAATTGGTACCCAGGAGACATGAAACTAGGTTCTAGGTGACAGAACCACCACCTACCATTCAGATGCCTTGCATGACTGGGGTGAGATCCTTATATTAGAAAACACTGTTGAGTCAGGTAAGTTTTCTCAGAGGGAAATTCAGCAAAGAAATCTTCCCAGTGCACATAATTGATTCCATGATTCAAAGGTTAAATTTTACAATAATAAGTGATTATTGAAAACAATAGCATGACACTTGAACTTGTTATGAAAATTTATGAAATAATTTCCATTTTTCTGGTATTATCTTGAAAGAAAAGTATATTTCCCATAAGCAGCAGGCTATAAGCAATTCAGATTTCTCACTTTTCTGAAATCTATCTATTAAAGAAGTACATCAGCTTCTTAAGCACATCTCTGGGGGAATGGCTTGAGATAGAGTCTCCACATAGCCCCCTGCTAGCCTGGTATTCCCTATGTACTCCAGGCTGGCCTCCAACTTACAGAGATCTGCCAGCCTCTTTCTCCCAAGTCTTCCAATTAAAGGCATGTGAAATCATGCCAGTCTAAACACATTATTATTTTATACTTATGTTTTTGTTTATTTATGTATTTATATTTTCTGTGTGTGTATGGAAGTACACATGCCAGGGCTCACAAATACAAGTTTCAGAACAATGTTTTGACTCCATCCTTTCCATTCATCAAAGGATCCAATTCTGGCCATCGAACATGGCAGTAATTTCCCTTATCAACTGTGGATGGTCTAAACCACTTTTTAATTAAAGAAAGAAGTGGATTGAAAAATAGCAAGAAGAATCTTCAGAAAATAGTGTTATCATAACTGGTTCATGACTTGTAGAATATATATATAAACATAAATGAATCCCAATACTTGATAGTAACTTCAGTAAGGGTTGTTCTACTGAATTATGTCTTTCAAGTAGACTTTGCAAACCTTCATTANCCTACCTTTCACCATGTACAAAAATCAACTCCAGATGGATCAAAGACCTCAATGTGAAACCTAAACCTCTTAAAATGATAGAAGAAAATGATAGATGTAACCTGCAAGACATAGCCATAGGAAAAGACTTTCTAAATCAGACAGCAGCTACACAAAATGTAAGGTCAATAATTGACAAATGGGACCTTATTAAACACAAGAGCTTCTGTACAGTGAATGAAACAATCAAAGAGTGAATAGAAAATCCACAGAGTGGGAGGAAACCTCCACCAGTGATACATCTGATAGACCATTAGCATCCAGAGCATATAAACTACTCAAAAAAACAAAGGAGGAAGAAAACAAATGACCCACTCCAAAGATGGAGTAAAGAGCTGAAAAGAGATTTCACAAATGAAGAAGTAAAGATGGCTGAGAAACATCTTAAGAAGTGTTCAACAAAGTAGATGCACTTGCCAGTAAGAATTGAAGACAGGCCAAACAACAGTAGTCTCTATTTTTTCTTTTTGTCTTTTTACTAAGATCTCAAGTTCTATGCCTGCAGTACAGTTTCTCTAGTCTTACTGATCATTTATATCTGGTTGTACTTTCCTTATGGAAGTTTAAGGCCACACAGCCCAGATTAGGTTTTTGTGTTCTCAAGTTCAGTTGAGGATCTAGTCCTCAGGGGTCTCTCTGGGTTGTTTTGAGGGGAGAGGAGGGTGCTTGCTCCTTTCATCTTTTTATTTACCAGTTCCATCCACTCAAGGACAAAATCAGGTCTTGCTAGACCAGGCTTCCTTTTCTGAAGCATGAGCAGACTTTCCTCTCTATAGACTGGACACTGGCTGAAGATCCATTAGTGGCTCTCCAAGATCTCTCTGAACAGGAAAATTGATGACCCCTATTTGCAGGACATTTCAAGAGATGCCCCATGCATAATCAATCTCCTAAGACTTCTGAGGGCAAGGAACAAAGCTATCCCCTAGGTCCTTAGGCCAAATTGGTATGGGAATCAATATCTATCTATCTATCTATCTATCTATCTATCTATCTATCTATCTATCTATCTATGCCGTAGCAATACAAGTTGAAGAGAACAACAACAAAAGAACTGAAAAAATCTTTGGAAAGACTCAGAAATAGATGCAAGACATGTATGGCAGAATGCAGGGACTTGGGTGGGGTGGGGGGCATGGAAAAGGAAGCTATTCTAGATTCAATTAAGAAATAATGTATGGGGCTGGAGAGATAGCCTAGCGGTTAAGAGCACCGACTGCTCTTACAGAGGACGCCGGTTCGATCCCCAGCACCCACATGGCGGCTAAGAACCGTCTGAAACTCCAATTCCAGGAGAACTCCAGTTCCAGGGGAATCCGATACCCTCTTCTGACCTCCGCGGCGTTGCACGACACGGGTGCACAAACTTGCATGCAGACAGTACATTCATACACATACAGAAATAAAAAAAATTAATAAAAATTTTTTTTTAAAAAAAGAAATAATGTATGGAAAAAGTTTAACAATAATGAAAAAAGTGCTCAACGCCACTAATAATTAAGGGAAATGCAAATTAAAACCACCTTAAGATTTCACCTTACTCTAAGACTAGCTATGATCCAGAAAACAAAGGATACCAAATGCTGGAGAGGTTGTGGGGAAAGGGGAACACTCATCCACTACTGGTGGAAATGCAAATTCATGCAACCCCTATGGAAAGCAGTGTGTAAAACCCTTAAAAGTCTCAAAATGAGCCTACCATCTGACCCAGTCATTCCACTTCTGGGTATATATCCATAAAACTCATCCTAATGGAGAGATACATGCACATCTATGTTTATTGCAGCTCTCTTCACAATAGGGAATAGCTGGGAGCAATCCAAGTGTCCTTCAACCCATGAGTGGATAGAGAAAGTGTGGTTCATCTACACAATGGAATTCTATGCAGCAGCAAAGAAAGATGACATCATGGACTTTGCAGGTAAATGGATGGAACTCAGAAACATTATGCTAAATGAAGGAACACAGTCCCAGAAAAACAAACGGCATATGGTGTCCCTCATTTGTGGATGCTAACACCAAATGCCTAGTTGAACTAAACCCCTACCTCTCACCCTGTACAAAAATCAACTCCAAATGGATCAAAGACCTCAATGTGAAACCAGATACTCTGAAAATGGTAGAAGAAAATGTTGGCAGCAACCTACAGGACATAGGTGTAGGAGACTTCCTAAATCAGACAGATGCTGCATGGGAAGTGAGGTCAACAATTGACAAGAGGGAACTCATTAAACTCAAAAGCTTCTGTATAGCTAAAGAAACAATCAATGAAGTGAAGAGAAAACCCACAGAGTGGGCGGAAACCTTCACCAATATTACATCCCACAGAGGATTGACTTCCAGAATACATAAAATGAATCACTCAAAAGATGGAGTAAAGAACTGAACAGAGACTTCACAAATGAGGAAATAAAGATGGCTGAGAAACATTTTAAAAATGTTCAACATGGGAGCTGGAGAGATGGCCTAGTGGTTAAGAGCACCAACTGCTCTTGCAGAGGACTGGGGTTCGATCCCCAGCACCCACATGGCGGCTGAGAACCTTCTTTAACTCCAGTTCCAGGGGAATCTGACACCCTCTTCTAACCTCCGTGGCATTGCATGAAACGTGTGCACCAACCTACATGCAGACAATACATTCATACACATAAAAAAATGAATAAAAAATATTCAACATCGCTAATAATTAAGGAAATGAAAATGAAAACAACTTTAAGATATCATCTCCCTCTGATAAGACTGGCTAGAAGGGCTGGAAAGATGGTCTAGAGGTTAAGAGCAGCAATTGCTCTTGCAGAGGAACCCTGTTTGATCCCCAGCACCCGTTTGGCGGCTGAGAACCATCTTTAACTCCAGTTCCAGGGGAATCCAATGCCCTCTTCTGACCTCCACTGCATTGCATGACACAGGTGCACAAACTTACATTCAGACAGTACAGTCATATACATACAAAGATAAATAAAATTAAAAACATTAAAAAAGACTGGCTAGAATCAAGGAAACAAATGATACCAAATGCTACAGAGGTTGTGGGGAAAAGGGGAACACTCATCCACTGCTGGTGGGAATGTAAACTCATATAACCTCTACGGAAAGCAGTATGGAGAATTCTGAAGAGACTCAAGATGAGTTTACTACCTGACCCAGCCATACCACTCCTGGGCATATACCCACATGACTCATCCTACCGCAGAGATACATGTACATCCATGTTCATTCAACTCAAATCCCCCTCAACCAATGAGTGGATAGATAAAATGTAATACATCTACACAATGGAATTCTATGCAGTAGTAAAGAAAAATGGCATCATGAACTGTGCAGGTTAAAGGATGGAACTAGAAAATATTATGCTAAGTGAAGTTACATAGTCCCAGAAAAACAAAGGATGAATGGCATTCCTCATTTGTGGATGCTAACACCAAGCACCAAGTTGTAAGGCAAACTGAGCAACATCAATGTTATATATCCCCTTTCCCTGAAAGCAACTGTGGTAGAATTAACTCAGCACTTATTTTTAACCAGCATTTATTTTACTTGGTAAACTTAGTAAATGGGTGGAGGATACATAGTCATATTTTAGAGTAATATAAATTTAAAAAGGAAAAATGTGGATCCTGAAATAAGATTTGGAAATAAAAAACAGCTTGTGTACAGATGATATAATTTTAGTATAGGTGTGACACACACACACACACATATGTGTGTGTATATATATATATATATATATATATATATGCAATACAGATTGGAGGGAACAAATGTAGCAGAGGAACGAGGAACTGGGTCAGGTAACTGACTGAAACAGTAAAGTTTCCCTGGAGGACAATAATCCCCTGCTTTGAAAAAACTTTGAAAAGAATCAGAAAAAGATTCAGGGCAAGGATGGCAGGGTGCATGAACTCGGGTGGGGTGGAGGGCATGGAAGATAAGATGAGTCTAGATTGGATTGAGAAACAATGTATGAAGCTCACAAAACTTCAATAAAACCTGTACACTGTCAGTAAAGCCTGTGGAAAAGTCAGGAGACGAGACTTGGCTCTGGTTATCTGGTGGATTTTCCCATTTTCACAGTAACTAGGAAAATGTTGCTATAAAACGCTGGTAAATGTTGCGACCTAAAAATCAACATATATGGAGATAATCCACCTCTATTCTCGAACCTTTCCAATGGCTCCAGGCTACCAAAATCTCTTTACTGAACTTGGTCTTCTCCATCTTGCTTATTTAACAATTAAAATAAAGAATAGGCCAGGAGGTAGAGGCAGGAATTCATGAGATCATGCTTATCCAATTTTAAACAAAGCAGATTAAGGGACTTGGGGACACAGTGCAGTTGCTCATCATGCAAGCACAAAGACCTCAGTGCAATATCCAAGTACCCGCATAAAAAGTTGGGTGTGGTGGCATAAGCTTGTAACCCTTGGGAAGACAGAATCAAGTGCGTCCCAGGGGCTTCCAGCCCAGTGGTTAGACATAACCTCATCAGTGAGCTACAGACCCATGAGACAAAAACAAGGTAGACTGCTGCTGAAGAACAACACTCAAGGTTGATGCCTGCCCTACACACACACACACACACATACACACACACACACACACACACACACACACACACACACCACGTGAAAAAGAAAAAAAAAGTAGATGGAAATAATTGAAGCTTATTTTAAATCTCTCCTGCAGTTCTACAAGGGAGGGTGATTGCCACTCATTTGAAATAATAAAATGTCAAATAAAAAGTTAAAAAAAAGAAAGGCAAACTAAGCAACTTTAATGTTATATTTCTTTTTATCTGAAAGCTACTGTGCTGGTATAATGTGAATCCCTTACCTGACTCTAGAATTAACTTACTATTCATTTTCAGAATTTGTAATTGTGGTATATGGGTGGAAGGAATGTATTCATATTTTAGAGTAATATAAAATTAAAGGGAAAAATGTGAACTAAACATATTTTGGAAATAACATACAGTTTATTTTCCGAGGTCCTAACTTTGGTATATATGTGACATATATATAGGCATATTTTGGAGCAATACAATTGGAAGGGAACAACAAAAACAAAAGGACTGGGTCCAAGAAGTGAGTGAAGCAGTGAACTTCTGCCCAAACAATAAACTTCTGAAGAGAAAAACTGTAAAAAGTCTGAGAAAAAGATGCAAGACATGTATGGCAGAATGTATGAACTGGGGTGGGGGGCATGGAAAGGGAAATGTGTCTAAATTAGACTGATAAGTTATGTATTAAATACACAAAACATCAATAAAAATATTTTATGAAAAGAAAATAGCAAGATATCAAAAGTTCATAAATCTTTAGGATAATGTTTGCTGCTTTTCCTTTATAGTAAGGCTCATGCAATGAGACAAGAGGAAATCAGGCAAAGCTGAAAGTCCATCTTTCGTTTTATTCAGTAGCATCTCCATGTAATTAGGTGTCACTGGAATGTGACTTTTATGAGTGACCAGCACTGCGTTACCTCCCCAATTCATTCTGGAAGTTCAGCTCTCCACAGACCATGGAATTTTCTTTTTTTTTTTTTTTTTTGGTTTTTTCGAGACAGGGTCTCCCTGTAGTCCCAGCTGTCCTGGAACTCACTCTGTAGACCAGGCTGGCCTTGAACTCACAAAGATCCGCCTGCCTCTGCCTCCCGAGTGCTAGGATTAAAGGCGTGCGCCACCACACCCGGCATTTTCTTAGACACAGAATTTTCATGCCCTTCCCAGGTGCTATTTTCATTTCATGGTGAGCTCCTGACCACATTCCAGATTGTTCTCTAGTTCTTCCTCTCTGTGATCCTGATTTGATTCCAAGATTGTCTACAAACCACATTTGTAGTATACATTTTGGTAATGGAGCAAAATGAAGTTATGTTCAAGTAATAAGAAACTAATTAAAATAAAATAACTCAGTCACATTTAGTCCATTGGGAGGGTTCAGACATTATGGATTTCTTTTAAAAATTTTTAATCAGCAAAAATAAGATCCTATGATCAATCAGCAATCACCCTCTATTTTTATGTAATTTATTTCAAACACAGGAAACATTATCTCCTGTGTGGTGGTGCAAGCCTTTCATCCCAGAACCTGGGAGGAAGAGGCAGGTTGATTTCTGTGTAGACCAGGCCAGCCTGGTCTACACAATGAGTTCCAGGCCAGCTGGAGATACAGGGAGACCCTGTCACAAAAAGACAAAAAAAAAAAAAAAAAGAAACAGAGTCAAATTTTAGGATGCCCAATTGAAATGGGAAAGTGTTTTTTGGAAGATAAATGCGGAGCTATTCTGTCTGAGTGTTTAGGTGATAAATGGCCATATGAATTTGTCAAAATACCATACCTCAAATATAAAGTTAAATTATGTGTAGTTAAAAATAATTTTTTCAAGGAAAGATTGAAAATTAATCTTCTTTGTGATGGATTCAATTTGAATTCAGTGCTTGTTTCCTATGAGGATTCCTTCCCTGTTAGTAACCTCTTCAACTGACAGATTATAGAATCAAAGACAGGAAGGAAACCAAGAATCCATTTGATGTAACTCCATTGTCTCGTATAACTTAGAAGTCAAGAGAAGGAAACAACCCCTTCTAGAAACACACAGTCAGATTGTATTAGAAAGGAGAACAGAATCCAGTATCCTTAAACTCTAGCTCTGTTTCCACTATCTAAGTCTTTGTGTATCAGTGCTCAGTGGTCTATGGAATGAATGGGGAAATGAAACTTGTAGTCTCAAAGCAAGAGTTACTGTATAACTTATCATGAACTCAGAAGTATTTGTGAATGAAAGGGTTATTGATAGCTCTATCAGGATCAGATGTAGCTGGGTCTACTCTGTGCATTCTGGAACCTCATACTAGTCTAACAACATTCTTAGCATTGTCGACAATAGAAAAATGTTACTTAGAGGAAATTGTGTCTAATGTCTACCCTTCTCTTTTTGCCAGTTTCAAGTCTGTTTTAATTAATTAGTTTCAGGTATATTTTAATTAATTAATTTTGATCTCTCACAATTGAATACATGAACATAACAGATTCTTGTTACTTTGCCATCCAACACCTCCTCTTTTCCTCCCAACTCTGTCGGCCTCCCTTCTTTCCTACAAATCTTTTCCCCAAATTGTCACTAATTTTTGTTTTTGAAACATTCCACTGGGTCTAATTAGGCCTACCTGTGTGACCCTGGATTTGCAACAAACCAACAAAGTCTAGTGGTGACCAGTGGGAATACAACTGGTGAATCAACAATTACATGCCTGACCCCCTCCAAGAATCTGTTAGGTGTCAGTAGAACTGGACTAATTGTTAGGGCCCTATGAATCTCTTCCCCTTCTACAGCTGACTTTGAGAAAGGTTTGGTTTATGTAGGCCTAAGGCCTGTAGTCACATGAGTTTATGGTTGCCAAGGCAATCATGATTGCCTTAGAAGGCAGAATTTCATAGCCCTTCTCCCCATCTTTCTTTCTACATAGTCTTCTGAAATATTCCCTGAGCCTTAAGAGGCTATCATGTTCTAGAACACAGAGTCCTCACAATCCGGGAGCATCACAAGTTGGCTATACTGTCTGGCCAATACACTCCAGGGATGCACTCATCTCCTCTTCTCTAGTGCTGGGGTTACATATGCTGTTACAGTAATAAAATACTCTCACTGAACCAAGTTAGGGAGACAGGGTTTTGGCTCAGTTCAAAGTACATTCATCCCAGGGGGAGGGTCAAGGCAACAGGAGCTGGAACCAGATAGTAACATTGTAATGCTTTATGCTGATTCCTTATTATCCTCTACTTTATAGCCCTAGATTCCCACCCAAAGAAGGCTCTGACCTCAACAAATATCCTTCTTACTTTGTTATTTAACATAATCAATATATTGACTATTCCAGATATGGCAGTAAATGTCTTTAATTCCAGCACTCAGGAGGTAAAGGCAGGTGCAGCTCTGTGACTTTTGAGGGAAACTTGGTCTCAATTTCATGGGCTGAGACTCTAGACTATGAAAAAAGAGAAAGCTGACTAGAAACATTGCTCACCCTCT
Organism: Rhizomys pruinosus; assembly: GCA_009823505.1. NCBI lineage: Eukaryota > Metazoa > Chordata > Mammalia > Rodentia > Spalacidae > Rhizomys > Rhizomys pruinosus. The sequence continues at coordinate 1,252,600 of VZQC01013363.1, read as the reverse complement.
ACTTCCTGACTGTAGATGGAATGTGACCTCCTCCCTCATTCTTTTGATGCTAGTATTTCTCTAGACTTTACTCTGAAACTCAGAGCCAACATAAACCCTTCAACTCTTTATTTTCTTTAGCCGTTTTATGACATACATCTTCAAATTTCATCTTAAGAAATGGCCACTTCCCAAATCATAGTGTTTCTGGAACAAAATACATACTAGACTGTTGCTCTCAAGTTTGACTGATGAGAAAGCTTTCTTTGCACTCTGAGGCTGTGTGATCAAGTAAAGGAGACACACTTGTCTTGATCATAAACCAACCTGATCATTTCAAGATGAAATGAATTCATTTGATACATCTGAATCAATTAGGAAAGATTTTTTTTGTGTTTTATTTTGTTTACTCCCACAAGCAAAAGCAAAAAAGAAATGTTTCTCAAATGTCAGGGCCAAGAATGCAGAATCTTATGCATTTTCATTTTCTTATGAGACACATTTGAACTAAGACAGAAGTGGAAAAGCATCCATAAAGGGAATTAAATATTAACATATATAGGCAATCAATGCCAACTACAGAAGCACAGAATAAAATGCCATTAAACATACTACTTATTTTTCCCTATTCTATCAAACTTTTAAAAAGTTTGACAGTCTCATACATTTATATATTACTTTTCATTTCAACCCCTCTTTCTTTTCCTTTACCCCCCTCTTCCCACTGAAACTCTACTTCTCCACAACTGTTCACTCTAGTTTCTGCTCTTCATTTAACTGTGACACACTGAAATTAATGAGGCCCTCTCTGTGCATAGGAAGGGGTTATTCACAGGAACAACAACAGCTTGTCTGTGGCTAGACAGCTACAGTCTTTGTCCACCTTTGTCTACCTTAAATTTCCAGTTGTCCCTCTGGGAGGGCTGATGCTGCATGGGCCCTTCCACATTCATGATGAAATGATTCTAGAGCCAATTGTGTGCAGATAGTGACAGCTGCCGTGAGCTCGTGAGTGCAGTGGCTATGCCATATAGAGAGTTTTTGCTTGTTTGTTTTGCTTTCTGTTGCACATCTCTGCAACTTTGGTGCTTATGTCCTTTTTGGACACTCTTCTGAGCCTTGGAGTAGGTACTGCAGGCTATTTCTTATGGACAAGGATGTGTGGTCAAGCCTCCCTCTTGCCCAAGAATGGATATTGCAAAAAACAAAAACAAAAACGAAAACCATAGTCCACCATTTTAGATTTTCAGCAAAATGTTTAGGGAAGGCTTTTCAGATAGACCACCATTCTGTACATAGTAAGCTGAAAATTTTACTAAATATGTTTTTTATTCAAATAGTTTCAGATACAAATTTGTCTCTGGATTGCTTGCATATTCCAAGAATTTCAAGAAATCACCACCTACAATCCCTCATAAGCCATAGCTTTATCATAAGTGATTGTCCAATATTTTAGAGCTGAAATATTATCTTAAAGGAGAAATAAGAAAACTATGTTCCTATAACTGAATAATGTACTAGAAAAAACAAAAGAATAAAGATGAAAATACCTTGGTTTCCATATACTTACACATTTAAAATTTTTCTGTATAAAATTAATGATATAAAAATGTAATTTTCATTGCTATAAATATATATATAATACAAAAAAAGCAAAATACACCCAGGTCTCCAGAGGCAGTAGTGCACACTTTTAGTCCCAACAAGGAGGCAGAGAAAAGGGAATCTCTGTGAGATCAAGACAGCCTGGTCTTCACAGCAAGTTCAAGGCTAGCTGGGGTTACAGGCAGACACTGTCTCAAAAAATTCAAAACAGAAGGAACAAACAGACAAAAAAATCAACCTAATAGTAAGACTATTCTTACTGTTATCTCCACGTGTGGAAGCAGATGACTTCCTTCCTGAGTCTCCTGTCAACAGAGGAAGCAATGTCAACTCGTAGTTTCATTGTCATAGCCTGACACTAATTATAAAATGGTGTTTGTAAACTGTGAGCTGTCATTATTTTCTATTTTAGTACCACGTGCCAAAATATACCAAAATAATAAATAATTGTTGAGTTAATTAGTGAACCACAAGTATTTTAAGATTTCACTGTTGTTTCATTGGACAATGCTCTGTCAGAACCCTAAAGCATACACTTGCGAAAGGAAGTTCCATTCAAAGTAATGCATCCATCATAAGTGTGCCAAACCTCAGCAACTGAGGCCACTGCATTAGATGGTGAGGTGATGAACTTGGTGTTATAATGCGCAACAGAAACAGGATGTTCACATTGTCCTTTTGATCACTATTGCAAAGGCAGGGAAAGAAGAAGGGATGAATAATAGCCTAATAAGGAAATATGTTACTGGGTTTTTCATTATAGTGGAAACATCTCAGGGGAGCAAAAGAATGCATTTACTAAACCTGCCAGAATAGAGATGTGATTGTTGAAAAGCTGAGTACTTTATAATTCATTTTGCAGTAATCTCTCTTTTTCAATATCTAAGTACAAGGAAAAAAGAAGAAATTCTTCTTTCATAATAGAGCTGGTGGACAATGAAAATGGACTTTATTTCCTGACATTTTGTATTTTGAGCTTCATTCTGACAAGCATTTTGAACAGAATAATGGAAGTGTCAGTTATTAAAAAGAAATTAACTTTCAAATTATGATGGCAACATTTACTTCTATTAGTAGATCTACAGGGAAAAATCTTTCCCAAACATTTGTCTTAGGTTGCATCTCCTTTGTATTCAGTCAATTCAGCTCTAGTCTTCAAATGTGAAATTGATCTGTAATTGTTATTATCAAGGCTAATAAAGTCCTAGAAGTTTTTTCAGCCAACTAAAAACATAGACAATATATAAAATTCATCTGTCTTTAATTGGACGTTTCATTAGTGAGATCTATGTTTAGTAAGCCAAATATATTGAAAATATAAAAAATTTCTCATGCTTGCTAAGTGTTGCAACAAAAGTATGTTGGAAAAAAAGAGGAACTGATATGAAAAAGTAACACAACAAGTTCTGCTTAATAGTCCAATGCAGAATATAGTTCTTCCACATAAAACTGGTCATTATATGAATAACGCAGACTAAGGATGATAGAAGCCCCGAGTCAAAGCCACTCATCACATTGAGCATCAAGACTGTGCAGATCCATAGTGGTAATAAATAAGAGAACTCAGGGTTAGAGACTAAGCACTAGTCTTTTCAAGCAATGTGGTGGCTCTGTTACCCTAGGAGGCTTCTACGTTTGGAAATGTTTGTTAAAAACTTGAACTCACAGACTACTCCCATATAGCCCTGTTATATTGTTAGATTGCATTCCATAGCCCTTTCCTATCTGGAAACTAAGGTTAAGTATTGGGTGATTTCACAATGCCAGTACTTTTATTGATCCATAAGAAGGAAACAAAAACATAAGGAAAATGCACATGCATACACACACACACACACACACACACACACACACACACATCACAAAATAATCATAGAGCTGGGAAAATGGCCCAATGGACAACGTGCTTGTGCTGAAGCTATAAAGCCCGAGTTCATATCTTGAGGACCCATGTAAAAGCCAATGTTACAGTGTGCACCTATAACCACAGCTATCGGGATGGGCAGAGGAGACAGGTAGGTCCTTAGTATATTTATACTCAGCAGCCAGCCAAGCTAGTGAAACTGGTTATCTCCAGGTACAATGGAAGATTTGACTTGTATCATGGAGGCGAGTGCAGGGGGATCAAGACAGGACACATGCTTACTGGACTTCATTTGGTGTACCAAATGAAGAAATGGGAAAGACCCCAATGTAGAGCAAAAGTGCAAGATTGGTGATTGTTTGGGATTGCCAAGGAGGGACCTTCGAGCACTTCCTTAAGGAAAACATGACATCTTTTAGGAAAAAAAAATCCTCCAATTCAAGTGATACGTGTACTTATGTATGCATATATTTATGTGTGTATGTATATATATATATATATATATATATATATATATATATATATATATATATATATATATATATATATATATATATATATATATAACTATTATGTGTATATATGTATATATGCTGTAGCAACACAAGTTGGAAAGAGCAACAACAAAAGAACCGAAAAAAACTCTGGAAAGACTCAGAAAAAGATGCAGGACATGTATGGCAGAGTGCAGACACTTGGGTGGGTTGGGGGGCATGGAAAGGGAATCGATTCTAGATTTGATTGAGAAAATATGTGTGACCTATGGAAAAGTTTAATAACAATAAAAATAATAAATGAATAATGAAGAAAAAATTGAGAAAGACATTCCAGCCACAAGTTCTGAACTGCACAATCCACCATCATTGCTCCTGCATGGGCAAGAACAGCAGTGTCCCTACACACACAAACAAGAATCTGCTGCCTGCGTCTGTGGGCACACCCTTCCACACAGGCACACACATACACATACATACACGCACATAAAACACAACACAGTACTAAGTGAATGAATAAATAAATCTTACAATTTTACAACTGTCAACCCAATTACCTAATAATTTTAGAAAGATAGAGGCTAAAGTTGTCTGGGATCTTAAGACAGTGTTCTTGTATTCAAATCACCTGGTGGTTCCAATACACTATAGTTTGAAAAAGGAGTACTGTGGAAGTGGGATATATATTTTTAGACACATGGCCAATTTATCTAAAGTCCTGAGAAATAAAGAAAAACAGTGACAAACAACTATTTACAGAGTTTTATACCTTGTTACTGAACATGAACAAAAAATAGCTTTATCTGAATTGGGATATTCTTGGAATTTTTAGAAGATTTATGTTTTAATATTTATTATGTATGTCTGTGGGAGTAGTATTGGAAGGTAAGAGCAGGTGTCTCAGAAGTCGAGAAAAAGGTGACAGATTCTCGGGACCTGGAGTGACAGGTTGTGAAGTCTGGTCCTCTAGCTGGATTTGCAAGCACTCATAACTGCAGAGCTATCTCTGAATTGTGTTGTTCCTTCTTTGGGAGGGGAGAGTTGAAACATGGTCTCTCTGGAGCCATCAAAGGCCTGGAAGTTGCTGTGTAGATCAGATTGTCCTAGATCTTCCTGTCTCTGCCTCCCTTGTGTTGGTATTAAAGGTGTATACCATCACACTCAGCTTGAACTGGGATGTTCCTAATATTCTCTCTCCTACTAAATTTTAAGTTGGAAGATTAGACAGATAAGGAACTAGGCAGCCTTTGGCATGTTTGTCAAATCAAGAAGTATCTCTATCATGCCTAGCACTTATCTTTTTTTCTATTCCATTTATCTGACTCATATGTCCTAATCATGCTTCATATTATCTTTAATTTTTTTACCATGTCAACTGACTCAAATCTACTCTGTAACAATGCTTTTTGTTTTCTCCATTTTACCCATTACTGATTAGTATTCTGATTATTGATAAGAAGATAAACTTTTAATGAACTAATTCTACATGACTTTTGAATAAAATTCCCTTCCTAATTCATGGACAGCCCTGAGGCTGTTCATAATTTAAACCAAGTAAGTTGGCAACCCAAAGGCTCTTTCATTTATCTTTCTCCAATTGATCTTTGAAGTTTCCTTAATAGAGCTGAATAATATTAAGTCCCTAGAAAGAAATTGGATAAACCAAGATTCCTTTTCCTTTCCTTTATGTTTTCAGTTTTGATGGTCAAAGAATATGTTCAATTTAAGCTAAAAGCAAAGATAGCAAGTCCTGACACATAAGCAGCTGTCAGTTTTTCAGACTCAGATTAGATTTTATTAGTTAACTCAGCACTCACTCACTCCATGTGGATGGAGTCTGAGCATTCCTCACAGCTCAGAGGTTTAAAAATGGTGCTCTTTGTAGAGCATGTGTGCCATTCTGATTATCTTATTGAGGCAAATAATTGCCTCCAAGTACAAATGTTCACTTTATCCTTTAGGAGTAAAGAGTTCCCCTAGGCAATATGTCAATTATGTGTCTATGTTGTAAAAAATCATGTAAATTAACATAATTGTATAAATATGATTTGAATTTCAGGATAATATGCCCCAGAGATATAGGACCAAATAGATCATACCCTATGAGTGATATGGTAACTAATAATAGAGGTAGCTTGTTGTGCCAGGTGTTATAGGATTTAGGGCAGAGTTGGATCATTGACTGATTTTCTTCCTTAGCAGCTTACATAGTATCCTCTAGAAAGATGAGAGCCAGACTTCAGGTAGAATGGTTCCTGGTCAATTCCTGCTCAGTTCCTTCAAGCCCTGTGTCTGAAATATGGCCTGCCTTTTGTGTCTTATCTTTGACTTCTAGGGGAAAACCAAGAGCTCCAGGAATAACCTGTGTTATTTTGGGAATCACTTGATCTAGTCTGACCAACTGTTCTCTCCTGTAGCAGGTGCTCCTTGTTCAGTCTTCAGGAATACACGTGCACTAATGTTCAGATACTGTATGTGCATTTATAAGAGCGTTTCTGAACTATCACATTTCCCTCTGGTTTCTCCAGTCCCCCATGTTCCATTTACCTCTCTTCCTCCCAATCCCAAATCCCTCCCCTTTCTCCTGTTTAAATTACCCATGATCCCCATTGTCTTTCCCTCTCCTGAATTTACATCTCTCCCAGAACCATGATACCCATAACGTCCTTCCCTACTTCTCTTCCATCCTAACACTCCCACTTTCCCAACCTCCTCTCCCCACTCCTTGATGGCTAGCATCTATCATGTTCGAAGTCTCTATGCAGACTGCCGAGAGAGAAATACATCGGAGTTCTTACACAGTGCTATAGCATAATCATGCACTATAGCATAAATCCTCCTGGCTTGATGTGCTCACTGATGCAATAGTTGCATGGTAGTTTTTCAAGTAACCAATAACTTTATGCCTCAATATGAGTTGTCTTCAACAGGAGGGCTTTACTGCCCAGAATTGTAAACTTGGTCTCAAAGTTCAGAAGATCATAGAACTTAGAGAAGGAACCTATACCTGTTATTTTGCTAAAGTGCCATGGTATCAAACTGCATTTAATTATGTTTCGACCCATAGATTTGTGAGGCACTCAACTTCAGTCAGAAAGCCTTATTTTATAGTGGGTAGTGGTTAATTCAGTAAATCATAATTTTCCAATGTGCTACCTATGAAACAGTGGATGTGTCATCTACACCATTCCCCAACACCCAAGGCTCATGGTACCTTGCAAAAGAGGAGGGAAGAAAGACTGTAAAAGCTTATGGAGGAGGAGAAGAGCAATGACATGCTGAGTTCTAGATGTCATATGGCTGGAGCACATATTAACTCACAGCATCTGTGATTATTTACAAAAGACATAAACAAACCTTGGGAATTTTTATTGAAGTATTATCAAATATATTTTCAGATTAACAAAACATACTCTATATGAATTCATTTCCAAGAATAGGGTCAATGTTCTAGAAGTATTTAGTTCATTTAATTGTTAGTGTGCTTGCAGAAATTATTCAAATTTTTTTCTACTTGACATGGACAATATGGATGAAGGAGAGTCCCTGTGCTCCGCTTCATATGGGAGGAGCTATTGGTAGTCCATTGCTGTGGAATAAGAGCCATACTCTCGTTTGGAAATGTGGCCACTGGTAAGCTGTTCATGTCCTAGTGGATGGCCACATATCCACACTCATATAGGCAACAATAATTGGGTGGAGGTGGTAGATGGAGATGTATAATATCTATTGTAAAAATGTATGAAACATTCATAGAGGAAATAATAGAGTAGGAAGGGTTAATGGCAGGAAAAATGGGGAGGGTTAACTAACACGAAAGGCTTTAGGAACAATCATAAAGAGACTGCTATAGAAGGTTTTAAAACTATATACATATGCATTATAAAAGGAGATTAAAAGGAGTTACCTTATAACAGCATACATTGGCCCTGCTATACAAAACAAGATAGCAAAGTAAAAAGCCCAATGCCGAGAATGGACTCTCTCATTTGAAGCTAACTAATAGGAGCCCCATAGACCCCAAACGACACTGGACATGGTTCTTGTTTTGAGCCCCCTAGAACTTGACTACATATTGTAGAACAAGCCAGGGGGAATCAAACAGGTATGGATTTCAAAGTTTAACCTCTACTGGTTAGCTTTCCTAGTGCTAGAAGGTATTATGCATTCTACCAGAAGACAAAAGTACTCATCAACCTTGTCCAGCTGTGAATCCTGAAAGCTGTAATAGCTGGCCTGGCAAGATATGCCCACTGGTGTGATAGTGGCACAAATATGAAGGGAGTGATCAATCACTCTCTAATTAGATTTAAGATCTGCTTCATAATATAGAGCCCATACTTGATAGTTATATCAGGACTAGAAACCTGTGGCTAAACAGGTCACAGGCTGTAGGAGAGACCCTAAATACTATTACTCACCTAAAGAGATATAGCATTAAACTGAATCCTGACGACATTGTTATACCCTCTATCTCTCAACTCTCCTTAGAGAAGCTTTCTTATGACCACATGTTGAGACCTCCAACTAGACAACTTAATCACACTTTGCCTCTCAAGTGCAGATGAGGGGGTAGAAAGATTTTAGGAGCCAGGGATGGTGGATGATCACCGGGACACAGAACTTTCCAGACAACTAAAAAGTTATTTATATGAATTCATGAGATTTGTGACAGCATGAACGAGTTCCACATAAGCTCAAACCAGAAAACTTCCAAGGATAGGTGTGGGGAATTCAGTAAGAAACCCCAACCCTATTGTGGTGGTTTGAATGAGTGTCCCCCATAGGCTTTAAATATTCAGACATTTGTCTCCAGTTGTTGGCACTGTTCTTAGAGGTCTTAGAAGGTGTGGACATGCTGGAGGAAGTATGTTATTGGGGGCAGGCTTAGTGAGTTTAACAAGGCTTGCAGTCTCCAGTCGCTCTCTCTGCTTCCTGTGCTCATTGCAAGATGTGACCCTTGGCTTGCTGCTCCAGCCCCTGCCGCCATGCCTCCCACCACAATGGACTCTAATTCCCTGGAACAGTCAATCATAAACTCAAATAAACTCTTCCTTTTATAATTTCCCTTGCTCATGTTGGTTTTATCACAGCAACAGAAAAGTGACTAATACACCTACCTACATATTTATTTGGACTCTCCACTGGCTAATCCTATATCTTGTCATACATAGTAAACTAAAGCAACTTCACTTTATAATACGTGTAACTGCACATAAATTTCCTGTGAAACTGGACTACTACCTAAAGACCTTCCCCTATTTGCCAATTTTAATAATTAAAAAGGGAATTTGATTGACAGATAGTAAATAATGAGATGGAAAAGTGTATTTGGTTCTCAAAGCATACAATGTTCATCAAAGGCACCCATGTTGTGTTATCTCAGCAAGACAAATTTCTGACTTTTCCTTCTTTTGTTACTCTATATTTGTAAGCTCTTAAAAATTGAAAATGGGGTTTTATTTTCATAAAAATTTAACCCTTTTCTTTTTTAATGTCAACATTTTATAGCCCAAGATAATGGATATTTTATTTGACTAGAAAGAGAAAGAACAACCAATCAAAATATAATTACAGTTCAGGAAAACAGAGTAGTGATATATCACTAGATGGTAAATAGATTATTGTTACCTCCAATGAGGCTTACTATTTCTAACTCAAAGTTCTTTGTAAGTTTTATGGTTTTTGGATTTCTAGCTATTTCATTTATTATAAAAAATTATTAGACACAGCTCTAAAGTCTGTTTTATTATATTCAACCTTTTAATGAATATTTGAAAAATGAGTAACAAATCAGTATTGTAAATAATGCAAGGGTTGTTGGAGTTAATTGTATAGTTACCCTTAAATAGTGAAATGGAAAAATAGAAATAACTTGAACCAGATGAATGCTGGAGATTTGGGAGATACTCTGAAACATGATATTATTGCTCACCATTCTTCTGATGTCGATTTAAGTTGTTCCCACAATTTTAGAAAGTATGTTGACTGAATACCATGTTGCTGATTATTACTACTCTGTCAGCCCTAGATTTTTGTTATGGAATTAAAGTGACCCATTTGGTAAATAGTTGACAATGATAATAGTAACATATTGGATAATTTCCAGAAATCAAATACATTTTCTGTTACATTGTTCCCATGAATTTTTTACTGCAGTTGAGTGGTTTTCATTCTTATTTTATGTCTATTATAAAATACTGCAAACATTCAATGCTTTTTTTAAGCATGCATACTAACTACTATGTTTTAATACTCATATAATATTTAGTTATTTGTACCTTAAATATTATCTCATTTTGAATATTCCAAGATCAATATTTAATTATAGTTCTATCTCTTGATATATGTTTTGTAGTAGGAATGGACAGGTTTGTTGAAAGATTTTACATGGATTATAAAATAATAATGGTAAATGATGGGGTTTGAGGCACAGATTATTGTCTAAGCTACTTGAATTGTTTTTTATTTATAACAATGTGTGCTTTCAGTTTGTGAAAGAAAATTTGAACCATACTATTCTTGTTTTATTATATATTATAGGATATTTATCATCCTAAAACCATCAACAACATCAGAACTCATATTAAGTCTAAATTCAGGGCTGGAGAGAATGCTCAGTGGTGGGGAACACTGACCGCTCTTGCACAGCACCATGGAAGCGTTCCTTGAGTCCCACTACTAATCAGGAATCAGAAAGAATGAATTCCCTTTCTTGGGAAACCTAATTGTTTTCTATATGGAAGGCAGATTTATCTATCTATCTATCTATCTATCTATCTATCTATCTATCTATCTATCATCTATCTATCATCTATCTATCTATCTATCTATCTATCTATCTATCATCTACCTATCTATCTGTCATCTATCATCTATCTAATACCTATCATCTATCATATACCTGTCATCTAGCTAGCTATCTTCTAGCTATCATCTAGCTATCTTGAGACAGGGTTTCCCTGTAGCTCCAGCTGGCCTGAAAATCACTATGTAGACAAGATTGGCCTCAGTCACACAGAGATCTGCCCCTCTGCCTCTGCACCTGCCTAATGAGTACTGAGATTAAAGGTTGGTGCTACTATGGCCACCAGTTCATAATATATTAACTGTCACATTGAAGCAGTTTGAAACAGGGAAAGAATACTTATAGCTTTTATTTCATATGATATCTTCAGTCTTGAAGCTAGTGAAAAAATTAAGTTTAGCAGAAAATACAAAGAAAAATAAAAAAACCATGAGACAATATCGCACTTAAATAATGAACATATGTAACAGAAAAATCCATATAAGTAACAAATAGATTATATGCAAATATAATGGTTTCTAGTACCTGTTAGACATTTTAGGTAATGCATATTTAGAGAAAAAGAGGTAAGTCAGTTAAAACAGTCACACTACAAGCTGGGCATGTGGCATACAACTTTCATCCCAGCTCTCTGGAGGCAGAGGCAGGCAGATCTCTGTGAGTTCAAGGCTAACCTCGTCTACAAAGTGAGTTCCAGGACAGCTGGGCTACAGGGAGACACAGTCTCAAATAGACAAAATCAAATCAAATAAAATAAAAAAAAGTCACACAGCGAATATATTCATATTTCATCCCTTGAAATATTGAACAAAAGCAAAACTTTTCTTCATCAAATAGGAAAGAATTATTGATTATCTGAAGGTAAACTTTTGTCTCTTTACTAATAATTTGAATATAGTAGAAATCACTGTGAATACCTTTTTGGAATTTCACTGACAGCAAATTGTTAAGGTATTTTTTAATCAAAATTTAAAGAAGCTTAGATACATAGATATTATATTGTGAGCCCTTATGTGCTGCAATGTGTGTATATTGTGTGTTTCTGTGTGTTTGTGTGTGTGCAGGTTTGTGTGTTTATGCAAGTGTCTTTTTGTATTTGTGCACAGCCGTGCACACATGTCCATGTGTGAATGAGTGTGTATTTGTGTGTGTGTGTGTGCATGCACTCATGTGTGTGTGGGGAGTGTATGTGTTTGTGCATGCATATGCTTCTAATTGTAATCCCTCGAATAAAAAAAAAAAACTAAATGAAGGTGTTTGGACAAAGGAAATGGACTCCCAGTAAACAGTAAGTCTACAGGAAGCAGTTCTCCTTCCTTGCCAAGCAAGTTGACACAGGAAAGGGGAAAAGAGAATGCTTGCCTTAGCAGTTTCCAGGTGGTGACTCCTTGGATGGATTAGTAGATCAGATAAAATTTTAAATGCACATTTTTCATGAGCTGAGTGGCCAGATCCCAAGAGGAGATATTCTAAGACAAAACATTTTCAGCAAGGTTGAAAATATTGAGAAAGAATTTAAAATGCCAAATAAATTTTTGACAGTTGTTTCAATTAGCCAAAGCCATCTGAAAACCTCTTTCCAAACAAGAAAATAAAAACATGTGGAAATGCCACTCTTTCTTGGTCCTATTTTAGAATAATATAACTACTAATTAGGGAAAAAATTTCAAGAGGCAGAGGAAGTGGAGATTCAAAAAGATTCTAAATGGCACATGCCCCCTAGGGTGGGATAAGCACTTCTTTGCCATTCTCATGAAAACATAACAGCAGCTAATGTTTATGGTTATTTGGCATTAGTAGGTGTGTACAAACACATGGTCTAAAATATTGTTTTTGTTTGTAAATCTAGAATAGATTCTTTCCAAAACAGCTAATGAATAGTTCTGTTTATGTGGAGGTGGGGTTTGTATATATTTTACTATTGTTGCTCATTTTGCCCCACTTCAATAGAAGGAACTTCAGTGGTTTTGATCATATGTTAAATGTGCTAGTATTTTTTTTTGGTTAATGCACAGATTAAAAATATTCCTTACACCTGAGCTGTTGTCCACTCTTTGATGACAAATGCAATTATTGTCATGTCTGTGTAAATATGAGACTTGAAAGTACAAAACAGCATCAGAAACCATTCTGTTATTTACACAATTTCCCAAACATCGTAAAAGTTTTATTAAATCAACACAGTGAATATTTATTTTACCTAATAGGATAAAAAATAGGAGACTGAAATGGAACTTAAAATTTAATCAGTACAGATGGACATTAGAAATTTATGTGTGTAATTTCAGCAATCAGAAATCTGAGACTAAGAAGATCACAACTTTGAAGGCAGACTGAGCTACATAGCAACTTTCAGGGTGGCCTGGGTTATAAGACTCTGTCTCAAAAACATCAGACAAACATAGCTGAACATGGTGGTATACACCTATAATCCCAGCCCTTGGATGACAGAGGCAGAAGGATAAGGAATTAAAAGCAAACCTTGACTACATATGAAAACCAAAGGCAACCTGAGACCTTCTGTCAGGAAATAACAAAGAAAAACAAAACATCAAGAACAAAACTAAATTAGCAAGTATAGAAGTCATTATACTTTAGGCCAAACTCTTTTGTACAGTTGAGCAAACACAAAATAATGCCCCTCACTGATGACTGGATAACAAAAATGTGGTACATCTACACAATGGAGTTCTATTCAGTGGTAAAGAAAGATGATATCATGAATTTTGCAGTTAAATGGATGGAAATCGAAAAGCCATTGTGCTAAGTGAAGTAACACAGTAAGAGGAAAAAAAAAAAATAGGTGAATGGTTTCCCTTATTTGTGGATGCTAACACCAAATCCCCAGTTGGCAGGCAAACTGAGCAACTTTATTGTTACATTTCATTGTATCTGAAAGCAACTGTGCTATTATAATGTGAATCTCTTTTTTAAAACATTTTTAAAATTTTATTTATTTATTTATGTATATGAATGTACTGTCTGTATGTAGGTTTGTGCACCTGTGTAGTGCAATGCCACGGAGGTCAGAAGAGGGTGTCAGATTCCCCTGGAACTGGAGTTCTGGAATTGGAGTTACAGTCTGTTCTCAGCTGCCATGTGGGTGCTGGGGATCGAACCCGGGTCCTCTGCAACAGCAGTCAGTGCCTTTAACCCCTAGGCCATCTCTCCAGTCCCTAAAATGTGAATCTCTTAATGGGCTCTAGAATTGACCTACCGCTTATATTCACACATTGTAATTACCATATATGGGTGGAAGATATATATTCATATTCTAAAAAAAAAACAGAAAAAAAGAATGTAAATTTATATTTCTTTTTAACTGCATGCAATTTTACTGTTAAAATGTGAATCCCTACACGTGTTATGGAATTAATCTATAGTTTATTTTCGGACTTTGTAATTTTGATTTATGTGTGGAGTGTATGTATGCATATTTTGGGATAATATAAAATTAAAGGGAACAAAAATAGAGAGAGAAAAACCTGTTCAAAGAACTGACCAAAACAATAAATTTGTGCATCAAAAAGCTTATAAAAGACTGAGAAAAGGGCTGGAGAGACAGCCTGGCGGTTAAGAGCAACGACTGCTCTTGCAGAGGACCTGGGTTCGATCCCCAGCATCCACATGGCGGCTACGAACCATCTGTAACTCCAATTCCAGAAGAACTCCAGTTCCAGGGGAATCCAACACCCTCTTCTGACCTCCGGCAGCATTGCACGACACGGGTGTACAAACCTGCATGCAGACAGTACATTCATACACATAGAAAATAAATAAAATAAATAAAAATAAAAAAAAAGACTGAGAAAAAGATGCAAGACAGGGCTTGTGTATGACAGAATCTATGAGCTCGGGGAAGGGGGTCTGGGGAGGGGCAAGGGGTGGACATAGATGGGGGAATGAGTCTAAATTTGATTAAGAAATGTTTTATGAAATGTGCTCAGTAAAAATTAACTTAAAAAAGAAAGACTTTAAATTCATAAAAGAGTGGATACATTATATCGTTAAACACAGCTACATACATAATGACTACTAACTAGAAATTTTCATGTTCACACTAAATAGTATAAATAAAAGAGATCTCTTTCAACTGCTGTTAACACATAGGAATTGGAAATCAGCAAAATAGGAATTCATTTGCCATGGACTTAGTGGCAAAATTCTAAAGACATGATTGTCTGAAGTTGACAGAGAACTATAGTGAGCTATACACATAAAGGGATTGCACCATGATAAAATGTCATTGGTGGAAGAAGGAACAAAACAGTAATCACAATTTTTCTCAAATTTTTTAATGTTTTGAGAACACTTGCTTTCTCTCATTAAATCATGACAAATAACTTTTGTAGTAAGTGTTGAGCTTGTTTTAAACAGAAGGTACTAAGGCTTCAGGATAATTAATTAATTTCCTTTGGGTTACATAGACGGATACATGAATGGTTTTCTTCATCATATTACTCTTTATTTATTAAAATATTTGTTTTCATTAGGTACCTGTAAATCACTAAAAAGACAAAATCACTTTTCTGTTTGTTTTCCTTTCTCTTGCACTTTATTCTAAGCTCCATTATGGCAGGACATTATCTGCTTTGCTTTGAACAATAAACCCTACTATATTGTGCACTGAATAAATATCAGTTAACTTCAATTATTTCTTGTCAGTATGGAAGCAAAATACTTTAGAAGACTAAAATCAGTGCCAATCTATAAAAAGGTAGCATATATTCATAGTTATAACATAAAGATGGTTAAGTCAACAGGGTATGGATCGTAAACCTGTGCCAGTTTGTGAATTTATCACCAATCCCAAAAAACCAAAGGTACAGATTTTTGAAATATTTAAAATTCTATGGAAATTTGATGTCTCTTGCATATAATACTAAACTATATGGTCTAGCAATTTGCAAGTTGTTTCTGGTATGTTTTGAGTCCAGTTCTCCCTGTAGTTCCAGTTGACCTGGAATACATTATATACACCAGACTGACATCCATCTCTTAAATATCCACCTGCTTCTACCTCCCAAGTGCTGAGAATAAAATTGTGTGCTACCATGCCAGGCATATTACCTTTTAATTAACAAAATTACAGAACTTTACCAAAACATAAGCTTATCATAATGGGAATAATTAGATAGTTACAATGGTTTGAAAATTATGTGCTTCAAGGAAAAGACTACTGGGAAGATTCACAGAATGATGTATTCTATGTTCATGTATTCTTTAAACTTTGCATGAATATTCACACTGAAGACTGCAATTATGCTGTTTTGAGACTCCAATATTATACGCAGTCAAACAATCAATATTTTGAAGATCAAGCTAAAAATGCTCTGCATGCTGGGCGTGGTGGTACATGACTTTATTCCTAGCACTTGGGAGGCAGAGGCAGGTGGATTTCTGTGGGTTCAAAGCCAGCCTGTTCTACAGAGTGAACTCCAGGCCCACTGGGACTAAAGGGAGACCCTGTCTTCAAAAAAAATACCAAAAAAAAAAAATGCTCTACATGTGCTTAAAATGCAAAAACTTAGACTGAATTGCTCAAGCCTTTTTACTTCTTT
>VZQC01013363.1:1183615-1235648 GCA_009823505.1 Rhizomys pruinosus | reverse complement strand
AAAAAAAAATGTTTATGTAATTGTTTGCATAATTGTTTAAATCCTTTGGATGTGTGGCAGATATGATGAACATCATTCTCATAAGAGATACTGGCTCATGGAATGTCCATAAATATACAGTTGTTCTAATTTTGACACTGTATCACATAACATCCCACTTTTCAACTCTAGGTAGAAATTTGGATTAAAAAGTATAAAATGCATTACATTCTAGATTAGGTTTACTAAGTGAATAATTTCTTAGATTCAGATATAGTTTTTCAGGCATTCATTTTCATGTATGCAGAGCATGATAAAATAATATTCTCTGTCCAACTCAGTCAACACATATACTTATATACAAAGCCTCAGTGTTGACATGTGTGACAAACAGACATTTAAGGAAAGACAACAGAGCAAGCAATAATATTTACCTAATTCAAACCCTCTGTGCAAGATGAAGTAATGATGGATTGATTTACTGACAAAACTCAATTATTTGTATTAATTCGTTCATTTTATTGCTAACAGGACTTCTGTTCTGACATCCTTCCTTTTTCTTGTGTCTTCAGAGACACATCAATACTCAATACCCATCCACATTTGAATCATTATTTCTAAAAGGTAAATATATACAAATCAATGGTTAAGTCAAGTTTTTCTATTGCAACACTTAAAATCCCCCAAATAACCTTTGTCTAAAAAATTATGATTTTTTGAGAGAAAATAGCAATTTGAAATTTATTAGTGTCCAGGAGCTATCAGCAGTGTGTATAGTTTATAAATTTGCTCACTGATCTGTTCACTTCTTTTCACCATACAAATGTTTGCTTAGAGTGCTTGAGCTGAGGCTATCATGTTTGGGTTCCCTCCAATAATGAAATGTACACATGAGGCCAAAATCTTAATGTGAAAAATATAAAATATTTTACTGTCACTTTTAATACTGCTTTTCATGGTGAAATGATATCTTAATCTTCTGACATTCTATTTATGCAAAATATTGTATTTAATTTCAGTTGGGTTACAAATATATTTGTGGATATGTAAGCATTAAAATATATTTTCACTGCAACAAATTGTTTTATTTCCCATTTACTACCTCAATCTAGATAACTCAGGACTATATTTATGTGAGATTTATTTGCTTCAAATATTCTTCCTCTTTTTTGTAATTATTAGCTTGCTAATTGTTTACTTCTTTGAAAAGTGCCCGACATATCCATGTTATGAGATTATCATACTAATGGTATCTTAAAGAAAAAGATCTTTTAAAAATTTATGTTTACGATCCTCAGACACAGCATAGTGACTGGCTGATTTTAGAGTCAGTATCCTTTTTTGTGTTTTGATTTTATGAAGAATAAACAAGGTAGCAAATTAATAACCCCGGTTTTCTGAATGCAATCTATTAAATCATTTGCTACTATGCAGATCCTAATTTGAAAGATACTTTTTAAATAGCCTTGGTTTGGCTCCATTTAAAATATTCTAAAATGGTTGGATTAAATACCACCCAACAAAGTAATTTGAACAGTGTTTTACTATTTCCAAAAGTTATATATATAGCAGAAGTCTCAGAGTTAGTAATTCATTGCCAAAGAAACTGCTGTTATTCATAAGCAAGCCATCACCATATGTTTCTCTGCATATTCCAGAATGTTTCTGCTTTACCCTTCAAGGGGCTGCAAACCCTTCCACCTATAAGGAGGCAAGAGCATCCACCATCACAGCTTGCTTCATGGCTACATCCATTCTACTTAAATATATGGTCAGACCTGATAACTGGAAAGAGCTTAACATTGTCTTTCCCATTAATAGCCTGTGATATCTAAATAGGCTCTAATTTTATACTTCTTTCCATTCCAGCTCTTAGTGAAAAGTTATTTGAATCAAAGCAGAATTTAGAAATATTTTATGAGAAAAACAAAAAAAGAAATATTTTTATCATGATAAAATCATCTCCACACAAACCAATAAAGTTGTAAACAAAATTGTGAGCTCAAGTTGGAGAATGAATTCCAACCACAATTGTGGTTTGTACATTATTGTATTTAGAAACAAAGCTAAGACTGCAAAGTTCCAGCACAACAAACAAGAAAGAATTACAGGCCAGGAAAGCAATGAATTTGTAATATTGTAAACATAGATCTATTTTTAGACTCTTGTTTTAATAGTTATATGATAAATACCATTTCAAAATGGGAAGAATACAGTTTTATTTTAAAGCGTTTATTAATATTTCAAATTTTTGTAAAATCTATTCATGTTCCTAATGGAGAAAGGAAATTGGCTAGGGTAGACAGCTCAGTCAATGATAAATACTGTCAGTCATCAGGTTTAGATTCAATGTCATCATGGAACAAAAATATGCAGCTCTAATACATAAATACCTTTAGATTAGATACACATTTACCTAAAATAATTTCCAAAAAAATCTTTTAGTGATTAAAATCCTGAATTTCTCCATTTTAGAATTAAGGTGAAAAATATAAAGAAAATATGAAAACTCATATTAAAGATTTCAATTATGGCTGTATGTTATCTCCAAAATGTAGCAAATGTTAGCTTTGAGAGCTTGGAAGAGTCCTGGCATTAGAAAACTTGACCAAATTCTTTGTAGAAATCAAGCATGTATTTTAATACATTTTAACATTCTAATTGTATAAGCCTATTGTTAATTCAATTATTGTCACTATCTTTGGAAGGTAATTAAAATAGTCAAATGAATAAATTTTTGAATTACATATATAAATATGTATGTTTCTTTGCAAATGTCCATGTTGTATATGCTACATATTTATATGTTTTCATAGAAAATATGTACGGGTGTGCATACACAAAATAAGGAAAATAATGCACAATATTATTTTAATGCCTAGTTTTTCTCTATCAACTTTTTGCTTTAGACATTGTTTTAAAAACACTAATTAATAACATTACATGAATCTGTTACATTGATAGACTTTAACATTTTTCAGTAAAGACTAATAATTTTTCTTTTTTTTTTTGCAGTAAATCTGTTTATTTTCAGTTACAGTAAAGTCAGAAGCATTGCTTCTTATAGCTCCCTTGATCTTTCACTGAACCCTTACTTCAGATCCTTAACAAGAGTGTCTGAATGCAGCAAACAGCAAATGTGTGCTGATGATGACAAAATATACAACCAGAATGGAGAAGAATAGCTGTGTCTTTTCTGTAATGCTGAGAGCTGCCGAAGAATAAGCAAGATGGAGGCACTAGAGATAATAGATCAGTTTTCTACTTTTCTTGTTACTCAGTAAGACTTTAGAGAAAATTCAAAATCTTTCCCCACTGCCCTGCTTGCATTAAGTTCACTTGAGAAGAGTGAAAATATTTTAATTGTTCTGTAAGGCACTTTGACAATGACACCCTGCTGTCACTTCAGCTTCGGGGATTCCACTGCCCTCTGTGAAACTTTCACCATCATTGTCACTGTTCCTATTTTTCTAAAATGGGCAGTCATGATCTTTTATGTCTGATGAGGACTAATACATCTTCTCTGCAAAAGGTCATGTCTGTTCACTGCTGCACCTTACTTAGTTCTCCATATATAAAGTTACTTTACTCAGTTGACAGATATACTTTGTAAAAACTTACAGAGTACACCATCTGCAATTGTGATAGTTATTTGATAATTATTTTGTAGTTACAAATGCACAGCACTCTGTATGTTATCAACAAAGTAAACAGAACAAAAAAAGTTAATTGGGTAGTTTATTTTTCCATATTAATAGTGTCCTATAGGTGCACAGACCTACATGCAGACAATACACTCATACACATACAAAAATAAATAAAATTAAAAAAAAATTAATAGTGTCCTTTAGCTGGGGGGTGGTGGTGAATGCCTTTAATCCCAGCATTCAGGAGGCAGCTGGGGCTACAGGGAGACCCTGTCTCAAAAAGACCAAAAAACAGGGCTGGAGAGATGGCTCAGCAGTTAAGGGCACTGACTGCTCTTGCAGAGGACCCGGGTTAGAATACCAGCATGCACATGGTGGCTAAGAACCGTCTTTAACTCCAGTTCTGGGGGAATCCGACACCATCTTCCAACCTCCACGGCATTGCACGACATGGGTGCATCAACCTACATGCAGACAGTAGACTCATACAAATAAATAAATAAATAAATAAATAAATAAATAAATAAATAAATAAATACAAAAGAAGACCGAAAAAACAGTAT
Organism: Rhizomys pruinosus; assembly: GCA_009823505.1. Classification (NCBI taxonomy): domain Eukaryota; kingdom Metazoa; phylum Chordata; class Mammalia; order Rodentia; family Spalacidae; genus Rhizomys; species Rhizomys pruinosus. Next base: position 1,231,459 of record VZQC01013363.1, on the reverse strand, counting down.
CCTTTAATTGAGAATTCTATGACCTTCTTGTGGTGAACTTTAAACTATAACTTACATGAAGATTCATATACATAATTGTATTACTTATGTTACAGTTACTAGATATTAACATCAGAGGCATTGTATATTTATGCATAAAGAAACATGCAAATATAATGTTCTTTTTTCTTTTTTAGTCTTTTTGAGACAGGGTCTCCCGGTAGCCCCAGCTGGCCTGGAGCTTGATCTGTAGACCAGGCTGGCCTTGAACTCACAAAGATCCACCTGCCTCTGCCTTCTGAGTGTTGTGATTAAAGGCGTGTGCTACCATGCCCAGCTTATTTTCTTTGTAAGAAAAATGCAAATATTCTTGGCATTATTTGGGGTCCATGAGAAATTGTATCTTACACTTCTGGTGGTCTGCAGATTGTATATTAACATTTATCCTACATTTGAATTTCGCAATGTCTCTCATAATAGATAATAGTCTTTGTCTCAGAATTTTAGATTCACTTCTTTTTTTTTTAATTTTTTTTAATTTTATTTATTTCTGTACGTGTATGAATGTACTGTCTGCATGCAAGTCTGTACACCCGTGTCGTGCAATGCCGCGGAGGTCAGAAGAGGGTCTCGGATTCCCCTGGAACTGGAGTTCTCCTGGAATTGGAGTTTNCACCCGTGTCGTGCAATGCCGCGGAGGTCAGAAGAGGGTCTCGGATTCCCCTGGAACTGGAGTTCTCCTGGAATTGGAGTTTCAGACGGCTCTCGGCCGCCATGTGGTTGCTGGGGATCGAACCCGGGTCCTCTGTAAGAGCAGTCTGCGCTCTTAACCGCTAGGCCATCTCTCCAGCCCCTAGATTCACTTCTTAAGCACAGAAAGCTTTTGTTTCTGGAGCAACTATAGGTCAGTAAATCTCACTGTTTTGCAATATAAGTTGAAAAACAGATGCTGGATAGATGGCTCGGTTGTGATGGGCACTTGATGCTCTTGCAAGGGTCCTTAGCTTGTTTCCCAGAAACCATATAATGGTGTTCAGCCTTCTGTATTCCCAGTTCCACAGCATCTGACAAGATCTTCTGGCTCTATAAATATAGACACCCAGATGTTGCAGATAAACATTCATACTAAAAAATAATTAATTAATTAAATCAAAATAGTAAAATATATTTATTAGTCAAGAATGAATATTACCAAATAGTTACAATAACCAAACTTTTAGCTACATTCCACACTATATTCAAACTGTACTACTCATGAAATACTGTTGTTATATGTTTAAGTTGTACTGGTGCTTACCTAAGTCTACACTAGTAAGATTTTGGCCACTTGTTGCATACTGTGAAGTTAGTGACTTGTCTCTGAGTCTCTGAGTTGCCAGACTTATTTGGTGATGTTACATTCCTTGTAGTAAAACTGAATTTTAAAGATACATTTTTATGTTTAATTGGGAGTTTGTACCTGTATATGGCTGTATGTGCATGGGTGTGTTGTCTATTTCAGCTAGAATAGGTTGCCATATCCCCTAGAGCTAGAGTTAGAGTTGTTAGTATTATTATTTAATAAAAGAGAAATTAAACATAGACATTCAAATTTTTTAAGGCCCCCCCCTTAGACATTCAAATTTTAAAAATCTTGTTCTTTTGTTCATCGAACACTCTATTAGTTACATTGAAATCCTTTTGTTTGTACTCCTTACACCTAGTCAGCCCCTTATGAAGTAGGGGGCAGAATGCACTCCAAATGTCATTACAAATCAAGGTCTCTATGTGTCTAAAGCTTCTAGTGGGTAGCAAATCCAGTCCATTAGTTAGTAATAATGTCCAAAATACAATCTCCTGTATATTGTTTTTGAGTTTCAAATGTCTTGTTTCAGTTGGCTAGCTCAAAACCATTTGACTTATAAAGAGATGTTTTAGATCTATAAAGGTAAAAGGCCTATTTTTAAGCATGACTGTAGATAATATTTTGAAGTTTTTGAGAGAAGGCAGTGCTACGTACCTGTGGGTAGAATCTCATTTTAACCTTGTGGCTGTACTTATTTTCTTGCGTCTAAAGTAGTTTCTGCTCATCAGAACCCTATTCAAAGTAATTGGAGAATGCTTCTTGGAATCCTTCAGGCTGTATAAATGTCAAATGCTGCTGCTATTGCCATTATTAATGGGACTTTCAGAATAGAGGGAGGAGGAAGTTTGAGCTTGCCTGTATTAACATGCATTGACTACATATTGAGTCCAAAGAAGAATTGTATCTGCAGGAAGAAAGTCCAATTTCCATGATTTAGGAAGCAATTGAGAGGCAGAATTCTAACTAAATAGAAAGGACTGATTTGCTTTTTAACAAGCAGTTAGTTCTACCTGGAAGGGACAATAACTCTCTTCTCCCCTTTATAAATCTGATCCTTGTTTTGTGCTCTCTGGATTTGTAAGAGTATATCATATAGAACAAATGCCTTATAGACTCAGTAATTTTTAAAATTTTTATCCACCTGCACTGGGTGAATATATGTAAGGCCTAAATAATATAAAATGATAAGAAGGGAAAAAGTGTTGCTTTAATTTTTTTCATCTTTCTACTCACAAAAGAATATAATATTGGCTTATTCATTTCAAGAATTCTTTAACCTTTTCTGGCTCCACAGCATCCATTCAACATGTGTCAATGCTAAGTGGACTCGGAAAAATTCTTTCATAGGGTTATGACGTGCCTTTTGTGAGGATAGAAAAGGAAACACTACCCTGTATTTCTCTGCTATTCACAAAATGAAATGGATGTGAGAGAAATGAAGGGCAGGTCAAAGCCATCTGCCTATTGTGACATATGTCTCAGCTCCTGTGCACTTTAGGATGATTGCACATTACACTGGATAGCATTTAATTATTGAAAGGAACTGTACCTTATTGTTACAGCCAGGCCATGATTGAGTTCTTGCCATGATGCCAAGTTCTTCTGTCTCAGAAAGGAAGAAGTTAGTTTGGATATCAATTTGAGGTAGTAGATTGTAATTTGATAAGAAGAAAAGTGCTATGCAGCCTCCAGAATACTAAGGCTGATATCAGAATGAGTGAGTGACTCTAAAGACTGTGTAGGTTCCATAAAATGATATGGTGGAATATTTGCATAGTCACTAAACATATTTGCCATCCATATTTGGTAATTAAGTACAGTGAATGTCATTGATTCCCTTTTAGACTTTTAGAGAATTTTGGTACTCATAACCCTGAGAATTCCTTCTAACCCATACAAAAAACTGCTTGGGGATCTTGAATTTAGCTAAATTCCAAGTCTCATTTATTTCCTCCAAATAAAGAGAAGCTTAAAATCTTGTTCAGGGTTGTGCTTAAGATTACAAAAGCTAATATATGTGGAAACAACTCTGTAATATGGTTAGAAGGTAGCTGATAAATAACATTTCCCTTCTTTTACAGCATGAAATATCATTATGTTATCTGTAATGGTCACTTGAAAGCAAGGACCAACTTCCTGTTGAAGCACAGTGTCACTACAAAGCAGTGTGGAAGAAGTCACAGACAAGTGCTACACCAGTGCCTATGTTAGAAAAGGGTGTGCTTTTTTAACTAGTTGTCTCTGTGACAAAGGGCTAATGATGGCCATACTGTATAGGTCTAATCAACAAAGTACACAGACCATGGTGAAAAATACAGGTGAATATGACTCCATTTCTAAGTTGAAACAGTTTTACTCTGCTTCTCCATCCATGGAGATATGTTGACACTTCTAATAATGTAGCACTTTGACTTGAAAGGCTCCTTGGAATATGTATTGAGTTATTTGATTATGAAGACTATTAGCATGATGAATCATGTCTCTACCATTATGAATTTAGATGAGCATTAATAGAATTGTTAGGAAAACAAGGCTTGGTTGGAGTGAATATGTAAAATTGGAGAACATTTTTTCTAATAAGATGAATCCAGAGATTTTGGAAAGAATTTGCATAAGATGTTTTCTCTGCTACTTATTTTACTTTATTTGATTTTTCTCAAGATTGGGTAAGCTGCATGTGCTATGGTATTCAGTGAGGGCCGTGTGCTGCTCCATGCATGATGGAAAAGCAGAAAAGCAGTGGGTGTATGCAAAGACAGGAGACAAAGGAAACCAAATATAAACTTCACATGTTTAAAGGTAAACCATCTTCGCAAGAACCCATAGTGGCCATGCATCCTAGCACCATATAATAACAACCCAGGTCAACATAAATTAGAGCAGGGAGAATCAGTCTGTATTCCAGAGGATACATTGGGCATGGGTTTAGGAACACACCTGTCACACATCAGAGTTGACTTGGCTGGAGTGTGTGCCCACCCTTTAGCAGCAGATTTTTTTTTTTTTTTGGGTGAATTCAGGCAGAGGGCGAGCTGCTGCAGATTCGTTTATTGTGGATAAGGTTAGGGTTTATATAAATGTTCGCATTCCTCTCTCCTCTTAGTCCACTCATCATGTCGGCTTGTGATTCTCCCAGGTCTGCAACTAAGCTGCTTGTATGGTCTCGCCTGCCTAGGGCAGGTTAGGTTGATGAGGGACAAGCTCTGCGCAGGCGCACTGTGTTAATTCTCAGCATACTGGCTACTATATTTCAACACTTTGTATTTAATTTTGCATGAGGAGAGGTCCAGTGGGAGCTCGGGTGCTGTGCTGGAACCTTGTTGACCCCACCTCTGGCATACCGACATCTGACTGAGTCTGTCTTAGCTTGCCCTGGTTTTGCAGGCCGTCTTTGACTGGACAGCCAAGAAGGAAAAGGCCAGGAGTGGTACCGCAGAGGGGAGAGACAAGCTCATTCCTGTGAATTGTGGATGGATGAGAGCCAGGTGCAAATCACCTCATCAGGAGGGGCACATGCAGAGTCCCTATTGACCATTGCTGAGAGGAGCCGGGCCCTTGTTTTGCTGACCTGCATTGTCTGTGGGCAAAGCGTAACAGACTCCTGAAGAGAAAAAGACAGAGAAAGGGCAAGAGGCAGAGGATGCCCCAGGTGACCATTGTAGCAGGATCAAAATGGACTTTAGCTTAGACCACACCTGTAGCAGCACATTTTTTTTTTTTTTTTACTGTGAGTACTTGCCACGTTAAACTTTACCATTATGAGTACATTGGCTGACAGAAGTTCTAGTAGGCCATGTTCTCATTGTTATGAGCTAATAGGAATATATTACTTTCATCTCTGAATTTTTAGATAACACATTGTTCATTCAGAAATCTACTGTTAGCTGGACATGGTGTTGAGCACATTTAATCACAGCACTCAGGAGGCAGAGAGAGGTGGAAACACTGATTTCCCATTAAAAAATTACATTCCCCAGGATGAACCTCCAATTTGCCCATGGCAATCAATGTTCATACTATAAATGACTACACTATTTACCATACGAACTAAAATTCAGGAGATACTGTGGAGGCATTTTTACTATATTTTGTTATTTCTATTTTATGCATATGAGTGCATTTGCTCTATGTGTGTATGTGCACCATATCCTGTAATGCCAAAGGAGTCAGAAGAAAGCAAAAGTGTCCCCTGGAACTGGAGTTACAGACAATTTAGTTGCCATGAAGGTGCTGGAAACTGAACCCAAGTCCTCCTGAAAAGCAGCCAGTGCTCTTAACCAATGAGCCATGTCTCCAGCCCCCATTTTTTTTTCATTTTACATTTTAATCAGTGTATTTTTATTATAGGTTATAACAATAGTAATTACCTTTTATGGATAATGTGTCACTATGTAGCCTTGGTGGACTATAACTCACTGTGTGGACCAGGCTAGCCCTGAACTCACAGAGATTCTCCTGCATCTGCTTCCGGAGTGCCAGGATTAAAGGTGTGTGTCACCACAGCTGACTAACAATTTAAAATTTTATATAAACAGTCTTTGCATTCCAAAAGTTTTATTTAAGTATGAATCAATATACTTTAGACAGCACAAATTTATTTTTAATAAATCATAGTTGTACAGACATAAATCTTAAGAGACTTCATCATCTTCTAATTTTCTCTGAGTGTCATCTTCATTTTTGTCTCCATTCCGAAGTTTTCCCTTTCTGTTTTGTATCTGTACATTTGCCTTTCTGAACACTGAAGACAAAACAAGTGATTTCATGACACTTTGTGTATGGTTCATCTTGCTTAGTTCAATAGTTTTGAGATTGATCCATCCATGGTAACATTTTTCAGAAGTTCACTTTTTTAAATTACTGAATGTTATTTCAGACTGTTTATCAATCCTTAAAGTAATTAGCTTCAGACTTTTTCCATTTTGGGCTTATAAAAATTCTATTTCTATGAGCATTGTGGATATGTGTTTGTATACAAATTTTCATTTCCTTTGAAGTAATTCATGTCTGGAAGTACTAGTCCATATGCTGAGTTGATGTTTGAATCCCTCAGGTAATCAGCTGCATCATACTATATGGACATTAGCATTCTAGTTGCTCCAAATTCTCACCAGCATTTTATTCTATTTCTTGTTTTATAGGATACTGTGTGATACCTCATTGTGTCTTTAATTTATATTTACCTGAGTATAAGAGCCCACATTTTGAAATAATTTTAGTGGCTAAACTGTCGGTGTATTTTTTCTTTTTCTTTTTTTTTTTTTTTTTTTTTTTTTGGGACCAGTATTCCCTTTAGCCCCCCCTGGCCTGAAATTTTGTATATAGATTAGGCTAGTCTACATCTAACAGATCTACCTGCATATGCCTAAAAAGAGCTGAAATTGAAGGTGTACAATGTCATGCCTGGCTCTATCTCAGATTGTTTAATATGGGGACTTATCACTATAAACTTTCCTTTGAGGTCAGTCTTAGCTGTGTCTTGTAGCTTCTGATAGGCTGTGCTCTGATTGCCATTTGTCATTGGAGTATGCTAAATTATTGTGGGACACATTTTTAATTCAATAAAATATTCTTATCCAGGCATACTGGTAAATGTCTTTAATCACTCAGCTATTCAAATGCACGGACCAGAGGCAGGTTAGATTTCTTTCTGAGATCATGGTCACACTGAGGCTACAGGGAGACACTTTCTCAAAATACAACACAACGAACAAACTAAATTGCATACCATTCTATTATTTTCATGGTTTCGTGGTTCTCTTGTTAAATTTATACTTTGTTTTTTTTATTCTTTTTTGCGCTGTGAAACGACAACACAATGAAATATCTAATTCTTTCCTTCTTATTGAAATTTCACTGTGTTCCATGTCCAATTTGATCAATTTGATAAATTTTGGAAAAAAAAAAATATGTATTCTATTGAGAAAAGGTATCTGTCCTTTATATAATATATATATATATATATATATATATATATATAATGAGGATATATCATAATACGTAATACTAATATAATATAATGAAAAAAATAAAATAAAAAAAATATATAATCTATATATATATATATAATGAGGTTAGGGTAAGTGGATCCATGGTATATTTTAGTTCTTTTTTTAAAACATTTTTTAAAAATTTTATTTCTTATTTTTTTATGTGCATGAATGTACTGTCTGCACGTAGGTTGGTGCACCCATGTAGTGCAATGTGGCGGAGGTCAGAAGAGGGTGTCAGATTCCCCTGAAACTGGAGTTAAAGACGGTTCTTAGCCATCATGTGGGTGCTGGGAATCAAACCTGGTTCCTTGGCAAGAGCAGTTGGTGCTCTTAACTGCTGAGCCATTTCTCCATCCCATGGTATATTATAGTTCTAAATTTTCTTTGTTTATTTTTAGTTGGGAAGATAACTAACAATGATAGTGGATTATTGAAGTCCCTCACTACTATTATGTCAAGACCCATAAGACCTTCTATGCCTTTTAGTGTTTGTTTTATAAAAATTAGTACAAGGATTGGTGTATATTTACTACTTTAATATATGCTTGATCAATTGTCCATTTATTAATATCCTATTTTTTTCATTTCTAACTGCCTTTAGTGTGAAGTTTACTCTGTCTAATAAAATGACATCATTGACTGTTTGTTTATATTTTCCCTTTGCTTGGTACTTTGTTTCTAATCTTTTAATGTTGAAAATTAATCCTTTAATGTTTTATGTCTTTGTGGGGTTGATGTATTTCTTGGAGATAACCTGTAGCTGGTTATTGCCTTTTAACCCAGTCCATTGGTATATGTCTTTTTGGTGATAAGTTGAGGCTATTTACATTTAAGTTTAATATAGAACAGATCTTTTGTCCTATGTACTTGTTTGGTGATGTTCTCTTCTGATTAATTTTTTGTATTTCTTTTCCTTTGCTCAGTTTAGTTTCAGGAGTTCAGTAATTTGCTGTGTTTGACATAGGTGTTTTTTTCTTTCCACATCTAGTTTATTTATCTGCTCTTTTCACGGAGTGTGCACTTCCATGTATCCACATGAAAGCTAGCTCTCTTATTCCTCCTTGTAGAGTATTCTATTAAAAATTTTCTACGAGGCTGGCTTGAATGTCCTGAAACACCTTAATTGGGATGTATCCTGAAATTTGCTTACTTCTTCAGCAATTTTAAAGGATAACTTTGAAGAGTAATCATTCCCTGTTAACAGTAATTTACTTTCAGATATTGAACTATTTTATTCCTTGTATATCAGTCTTTATGGTTACAAAGGAAAAGTCTGTGGTAATTATGTTTCTGCGTTTGAACCTTGACTCACTGCTGAATTTGCAAACTTGTAAGTCATTATAGAAATCAATCAGGAGTTTTCTCAAAATTTTAAAAAAATAGTGCTATCATATGACCCAACTATTTCACTCCTGGGCATACACCCAAAGAACTCCAAACCTTACTACAGAGAAATTTGCACCATAGTGTCTATTGCTGCTCTATTCATTTATAACCAGGAAATGGATCCAATCTAGCAGTCTGCCAACATATAAATATATAATGAAAATCTGGTACATATATACAGTAGATCATTATTCAACTCTAAAGAAAAATGAATAGCTGGGCATGGTGGTGCACACCTTTAATTCCAGCACTGGGGAGGTAGAGACAGGCAGATCTCTGTGAATTCAAGGCCAACCTGGTCTACATAGCGAGCTCCAGGCCAGCTGGGACTAAAAGGAGACTCTGTCTCAAAAAGACCCAAAATAAATAAATAAATAAATAAATAAATAAATAAATAATAAATAAATAAATAAATAAATGGAAAAAAAGAAAAATGAAATCAAACAATTTTCAGGAAACTGGATGGAAGTATGTTGTAGTTAGATTTCACTTTTTGTGACAAAACATCTGACCAATCCCAACTTGCAGAGGAAAGGAATAGTTTGCTTTACATCTCATCTAGAACATAGCTCATCACTGAGGGAGCCCAAGATAGGAATTCAGGGCTGAAACCTGAAGGCATAGGTCAGAGAGGAACTCTGTTTACTGGCTTGTTTCCCTGCTCAAGCTGCTTTCTTATACAATACAGGACCACCTCTTCCATGCTCAACCTGCTTTATTATACAATACAGGACCACCTCCCCAGAGGCAGCACTGTCAACAGTGGGCTAGATCCTCCCATATCACTCAACAATCAAAATACCCCACAGACATGGAACACTGGCCAGTCCAGTGGAGGCAATTCCCCAGTTGAGGCTTGCTCAACTCAGATGTGTCAAATTGACACTTAAAATTATCTAGTACACCCTAAGATGTAAAATATTATGTGAGGAAATCTAACCTTAAGGGAAAAATATACATTTTCCCTTATTATATATTATACTATTTAGAAATGAGAAAAACAGGATTTTTTTGAAGTCATAGAAACTAGTTCATGTATATAGTGCACTTCCTTTAAGCACTTTGAATTCTATCACAATACATAACTTTTTCCACACACAGCAATTCCATATATGGTAGTGTCCACACATTATTTTATGAGACTCTTACCTTACAGGGGTATCTGAATTTTACTTCATTTTTTTCTCATTCATTATTTATTGTCATCTATGTTTCTGTGGATTTGTCTATTTGTCTGTATATGTGCCCATATGTACTGCTGTTTGTGGAGGCCAGAAGAGGAAGAAAGAATAATGGACCTGGAGTTACAGGCAATTGCAAACTTCTTGAGTCGGTTTCTGGGAACCAAATCAGGTTCCTGTGCAAGAGCTGCAAGTGTTCTTAACTGCTAAGCCATCTTTCTAACCTCAACAATAAGCATATTTAAGCACCTAGTAACCATTTATGCATATTAATAGTCAAATATCTACTCAGTGCTAATTTTTTAATGTTTTATCTTTTAGTTACATGTCCTTTATCCAAGTTCTGTACCCAACCTATGGTTCTGAAAGCATTTTCTGCTTCTTTATTGTTTGATTTTAGATTTTATTATTGATGGTGGTTTGAAACACAGGACTATTCATTTANGCTGATGTCACAAGCTTACATCCTCTAATGGTTAGGAGATGTTATAAACCACACGAAGACCCTGCCATACTTGACAGAAGAAAATGTAGATCATGAATTGACATACCATCCAAACATCTGTGTCTATACCAAAGTAACCTACCATAACAATTAGTACTGTTTAAATACCCATATATCTAATTGTGTGTGCTTCATTAGTAGGATCGAAAGGTTAAGCCTGGACAAGCTGGCAGCCCATGAAAGAAAACAGCCAGAACTGACTAGAGACCAAGACATCAGCTCCAGAGAAAGTAGAGTGGTTCTGAAAGCATTTTCTGCTTCTTTATTGTTTGATTTTAGATTTTATTATTGATGGTGGTTTGAAACACAGGACTATTCATTTAAAATCCAAGTTATTGCTTTCTTATCTCTATTGATTAGGCTTTTGGTAATATGCTGTCATAAACTTGCATAACCCAAGCTGACAAAGATTTTTAAATATTTCTTCTAGACATGTTAATAGTTTTATGCTATATTTAAGCATATGCTTTATTAATTTTTATTTTCGGTAGTGAGATATAGTTTATGATTGTCATGTCATATAAATACGTCTTTTTAAAAGATTAACATTTCTCTCCATTGAATATTTTGGCACTTAGGTGAAGAATCAGTTAATGATTAAGATGGTGTTTTGGTTCTAAAATTCTAGTTCTATAGTATTTTATTTATTAATTGAATCATTTATATTTTTATTTTTAATATTTAATTGAATTTTTGCTCCTTTTGTGTAATACATCTTAATCAAATTCATACCCTCTCCGCATTTCCCACATCCCATTGCTCCCACCAGGTTCAATGATTCTGTCATATACGTTAAGTCATTTCTGGTCAAGCATTTCTATCCAGGTGTCCCTCGAAGGAAATTCATCCACTGGAGTCTAGTCAGCCTATGTAGACTCACTCCCTTAAACAAGATCTATTGTCCCTCACACCTCAGGAATCATTTGTGATTAGTCCTTGGTTAGGGTTATGACCTGCTGCCCATTACCACCATTCTATGCTGTAATTTGTGACTGAGTCAGCATGGGTCTTGTGGATGCTGTCAGGGGTGCTATGAGTTCATATGAAAAAGTTCCCTGTGGCCTGAATGTCTGTTTCCTTATGTTCATACATCAACACTGGCTCTTAAAAACCTTTCCAGTCTTTATTCCACAGTGATCTCTGAGCCATAGGAGTAGGGAATTTAATATGGGGTCCTATGCAGGGACAGGAACTCTGCAGTAATTTGCTTTATATTTATCCTGAAACTAATTACATCTGCTTTGTCACCTTGAGGTTAAGTTTGAAATCTGTCGGTGTATGTCAGCTAATTTTGTTTATTATCAAAATTTCTTAGTTTTGGCTATCATCTTCTCTCTCTATTTTTTTAATTTTATTTATTTTTGTATGTGTATGAATGTACTGTCTGCATGCAGGTCTGTGCACCCGTGTCATGCAATGCTGTGGAGATCAGAAGAGGATCTCAGATTCCCCTGGAACTGGAGTTCTCCTGGAATTGGAGTTACAGACGGTTCTTAGCCTTCATGCGGGTGCTGGGGATCGAACCTGGGTCCTCTGCAAGAGCAGTCGGTGCTCTTCACCGCTAGGTTATCTCTCAAGCCTTCTATATATATTTTTTTAAATTGTCAATTTTGCTGACATTTTGGTAGCTATATAAGGAATTCACATTTCCATTGAGGAAAATTTCGATTTTTTTTCGTTTTGAGTATTCTGATTCATGAGCATGGACTATTACTCCATTATTGGGTCTCTAATATCCATCAGCTCTATATTATGATTTTCAAAATACTATTTTCTTACTTTCAGTTTCATATTAGCTATGATATATAGACATTCAATTACTTACTTGTATATTGTTCCTGCACATTGCAAACTTGTTTTATACATTTATTGATATAAATGGAATTTCTGCAAATTCCTTGAGATTATCTGTGTAAAAACCACTTTTATTTTTTTCACTATTTTATTGACATTTTGCATATTTCATACATCATTACTCAGCTCAATTTAGACACATTCCCCTTTCCATCCCTCCCCCACCCCACTCCTGTTCCTGCATTCTGCCATACATGTCTTGCATCTTTCAGTCTTTTTTGCCACATTTTTCTCTTTAATTGTACATTACTTCAAAATATGAATACATACACTCCACCCATATACCAATATTACAAAATCTGAACATAAGTGGTAAGTTAATTCTCAAGCCCATTAAGGGATTCACCTTTTAACCATACTGCTGCTTTCATATAAAAAAAGGAATATAACAAAGATGATGCTCAGTTTGCCTTGCAACTAGGGATTATGTGCTAGCATCCACAAATGAGGGTCACCATAAGTCGTCTGTTTTTCTGGGACTTTGTTACTTCACTTAGCACAATGTATTCTAGTTCCATCCATTTACCTGCAAAGTTCATGATGTCATCTTTCTTTACTGCTTCATAGAACTCCATTGTGTAGATGTACCACATTTTCACTATCCACTCATTGGTTGAAGGACATTTGGGTTGGTTCCAGCTTTTTACTATTGTGAAGAGAGTTGCAACAAAAATAGATGTGCATGTGTATTTGCGATAGGATGAGTCTTGTGGGTATATACCCAGGAGTGATATGACTGGGTCAGGTGGTAGGCTCATCTTTAGTCTTTTAAGAGTTCTCCATACTGCTTTCCATATGGGTTGCATGAGTTTGCATTCCCACCAGGAGTGGATGAGTCTTCCCCTTTCTCCACAACCTCTCCAGCATTTGGTATCATTTATTTTCCTAATCTTCGCCATTCTTATGGGGGTAAGGTGAACTCTTAAACTTTGCATCTCCTTAATTATTAGCGATGTTGAACACTTTCTGAGATGTTTCTCAGCCATCTTCACTGCTTCATTTGTGAATTCAGCTCTTTACTCCATTTTTTTAAATTTATTTTTATTGATGCTTTGTGTATTTCATACATCATTTTCCAATTCAGTTCAGGCATATATCCCCCTTCCCCTCCCCCCACCCCCACCCCTACCCATTGCAGATCGTGCATCTTCCATAAGTTTTCTGAATCTTTTCTGCTTTTTTTGTTTGTTTTGTTTTCATTTTTTTAACAATAGGTGATAAATTGTGAGTACAAGCATCCTTCATGTAAAACCAATTTGCAAGCAGTTGTGCCCAAAACCCACACAGCTCATGGGTCCCACCATCCAGCAGGGGGCTTGTATGTTCAATCAAGTTGATCAAATGAGTGTCCAGTCTATATTGTTGTAGTTTCACCATTAACCCCAATCGAAGCCCTTACATTCGCCACGCCCCCTCTTCCACAGATTTGTCCCTAGGCTTAGAAAAGGGGCACAGGTTGGATGAGAAGCAAAACACTCTACTTCTTTCTGGAAGCTGAGTCTTGGTACTCTAGTCAGTTCTGGCTGTTTTCTTTCATGGGCTGCCAGCTTGTCCAGGTAACCTTTTCGACCTACATAATGAAGCACACAAATTAGATATATGGGTATTTTAAACAGTACTAACTTAGTTATGTAAGTTACTTTGGTTATAGAACAGATGTTTGATGGTATGTCAAATCATGATCTACATTTTCTTCTGTCAAATATGGCAGGGTCTTCGTTGGTTAAAACATCTCCTAACCATTGAGGAATAGTAAGCTTATTGAAAAATTTTTGTTCAAAAAACCTTGCAACCCAAATCTTAAAACTAACTATGGGAAAGGATTTGTATGTTCCAACAGGCCAGAAGTCACCAACCTAATGGCTGAGAAAGAAGATGATGAAGCTTTGCAGATGAGTAGATGTATCCAGAAAGTGCCAGCAGAAGGATTGACTCCTCTGTGCATTGAAGGAAGAAATGCCTCAGATTGCTGACAGACATCAGGCCCCTCTGTGGATCCTAACTAGTAACAACTATTTTAATGATTCCTAACGAAGCTTACCTTCTAGTTGCTGCAAAGGTTTTAATACAAGAGACTTTCTTAACTGCCCCCTATAGAATAAAGAGAAATAAGAGATGATGAGGTCATTCTCCAGCTCTGGGATTGGAGCCAGCTATCTTATAGAGGTATTCTCTTGTAAAATCGAGTAAAACTGCCTTCTTTTAATTGACTAATATACATAGAAACTGTAAAAAGGATTATTTCTATTCAAGAACCAAATATAATCTAAAGTCTCTTTAGAGTGCACTTAAGCAAAAATATATCAATACAGGAGCTCTGACATCAACAATGGTTATTCTACCAAGGAGATTGTTGCCAGGGATCCAAGCCCCCACAAATGTAAAGGCTTCTTGCCTCCTAACTGGGATTATCTGCAGGAAGAGAGGCGATAAGGCCCTGCTGTTTGAAGACCTGATACAAACAATGGAAAAGATGTATGGAGAACACACTTGCAAGTATACAGATGGTCTCTGGGATGCCAGAGAGTGTTACCAAAGACCACTAAACCAATAAAGCAAATATAGGTCTCCTTGAGTCAAGCAAGACTCCTCCGTCAGCACCAGCTACACCTCATCTGCCTGGAAATACTGTGCAGCAGTAGCAGCCATATGTCTGTATATCCCAAATCTAATTGGCTATTGGCTCTCTCCTTGGAGGATAACCCACGGCTGATGTCACAAGCTTACATCCTCTTTACTCCATTTTTACAGTGTCATTTTTTTTCTTGATCCTTTGGTTTTTGAGTAATTTATATATTCTGGATGTTAATGCGCTATCTGATGTATCACTGGTGAAGATTTCCTCCCACTCTGTGGGTTTTCTCTTCACTTCATTGATTGTTTCTTTTGCTGAACAGAAGCTTTTGAGTTTAATGACGTCCCATTTGTCTATTATTGACGTTGTTTCCAACACGGCAGCTGTCTGATTTAGAAATTCTTTTCCTATGCCTATGTCTTGTAGTTTACTGCCAACATTTTTTTCTATTATTTTCAGAGTTTTTGGTTTCACATTGAGGTAGTTGATCGATTTGGAGTAGATTTTTGTGCATGGTGGGAGGTAGAAGTTCAGCTTCATCTTTCTACATGTGGCAATCCAGTTTTTGCAGCACCATTTGCTGAAGATGTTGTCCTACCTCTATTGGGTCTTTTTGCCCTCCACCCCCATCAAATATGACATGGCTGAAATTACGTATGCTCAGGTTTGGATCTTCAGTTTTGTTCCATTGATCTACTTGTCTGTTTTTGTGTCAAAACTAGGCTGTTTTTATTACAATAGCCCTGTAATATAGTTTGAACTCAGGTATGGTTATCCCCCTTGCATTGCTCTTTTTGCTCAGGGTTGCTTTGTCTATCCAGGATCTTTTGTTTTTCCATATGAATTTAAGGATGTTTTTTCTTAGTCTGAGAAGAAATTCATGGGGAGTTTCATTGGGAATTGCATTGAATCTGAATATTAATTTGGTAGGATGGACATTTTTACTATATTAATTTTTCCAGTCCATGAGCCTGAGAGGTCTTTCCAGCTTCTGATATCTTCTTCAGTCTACTTTTTCAGGGATTTAAAAATTTCATTGTAGAGCTCTTTGGTGCCTTTGGTTAGGTTTGTTCCAAGGTATTTTTTGACACTGTTATGAATGAATCTCTTTGTATTCCTTCTCTGTTTGTTTGTTGTTGGAGTAAAGACAGCCTTCTGATTTTTCTAGGTTAATTTTGTGGCCAGCTACTTTACTAAAACTCTTGATTGTTTTTAGGAGTTTCTTGTTGGAGTTGTGTGTTTGTGTGTTTGTGTGTGTGTGTGTGTGTGTGTGTGTGTGTGTCCCTTAAGTACTCTATCATATTGTCTACAAAAAGAGATAGTTTGACTTCCTCTTTTCCAATTAGTACTCCTTTAATTTCTTTTTCTTGTCTTATTGCCCTAGCAAGTGTTCCAAGCACTGTATTGAAGAGGAGTGGAGATAGGGGGCAGCCTTGCTGGGTTCTTTATTTTAAAGGGAATGCTTCTCATTTTCCTCTTTTAGGATGATCTTGGCTGTGGGTTTCCTGCATATGGCTTTGATTATGTTGGGGAATGTTCCCACCAGTCCAGTTCCCTCTAGAACTTTAATCATGAAGTCATGCGGAATTTTGTTGAAAGTTTTTTCTGTGTTGATTGAGATAACCATGTGGTTTTTGTCTTTCATCCCATGTGATTTATGATATTTATTGTTTTGCATTTGAACCATCCCTGCATCTCTGATATAAATCCAACTTGGTCATGGTGAATGATCTTTTTAATGTGTGCCTGTATGCAGTTTGCAAGTATTTTTTTTGAGAATTTTTGCATCTATGTTCATTAATGAAATAGGCCTATAGTTTAATTTTTGGTTGTATCTTTGCCTGGTTTGGGTATTTAAGTGATACTGGCTTCATAGAAAAAAAATTGGGAGAATTCTCTCTGCTTCTATTCTTTTGAACAATTTGAGTAGTAGTGGTTGTATGTCCTCCTTAATGGTTTTATAGAACTCTGCCATAAATCCATCTGGGCCTGGACTTTTTTGAGTTGGGAGGTTTTGAATTACTATTTTGATTTCTTCGTGTTATGGGTCTGTTTTAAACTGTCAACATCTTCTTGAGTAAGCTTTGGTAAATTCAGGATTTCAAATATTCATCCATTTCTCTGAGTTTTTCAAATTTAGTAGAGTATAGGTTTTTAAAATATTCTTGTATTATAGTCTTAATCTTTTCAATGTCTATCATGATGTTTCCCTTTTCATCTTGAATTGTATCAATTTGGAGCAGCTCTTTCCTTCTTTTGATTAACTGTGCTAGAGTCCCATCTATCTTGTTTATCTTCTCGAAGAACCAGCTTTTGGATTCATTGATTCTGTTTATCATTTTTCTATGTTTCTATTTCATTGATCTCTGCTCTAATTTTGATATTTCTTCTTGTCTCTTGGATTTAGAATTTAGTTGTTGTTGCCTCTCAAATGCTTTCAGCTGCAGTGTTAGATCATTTATTTGTGTTTTTTCTGTTTTTTTTTTAATGTAGGCACTTAGTGCTATAAATTTTCCTCTTAAGACTGCTTTTAAAATGTCCCATAGGTTTTGTTGTGTTGTATTGTCTTTTTTATTTAGTTCCAGGAGTACTTTTATTTCTTTCCTTATTTCTTCCTTGACCCATTCATTGTTTAGGAGTGTGTTGTTTAGTCTCCATGTGTTCCTGTAAACAGTAGGGCTTATTCTGGTGTTGATATTGAGGTTTATTGCACTGTGGTCTGATAGAATGCATGGGATTATTTCAATCCTTTTATATTTGTTGAGGTTTTTTTTTCTGTGTCCCAGTATGTGGTCAATTTTGGACAATGTTCTATGGAGTGATGAGAAGAAAATATATTTTCTGGGGTTTGGGTGGAATAGTCAGTAGATATCTGTGAGGTCCATTTGGTGTATTTTATTTTTCAGTTCAGATGTCTCTCTATTTATTCTTTGTCCAGTTGACCTGTTCAAAAGGCTCAGCAGAGTATTGAATTCTCCTACTATTAGTGTTCTGAGATTAATCTGTGTCTTCAGGTCTTGCAGAATTGTACTTATAAAGTTTGCTGCCTCAGTGGTTGTTGCATATAATATTCATGATTGTGAAATGTTCATGGTTAATTGTTCCTTTGACAAGGATGTAATGACCCTCTTTGTCTCTTCTGATTAGATTTACTTTGAAGTCTATTTTGTCTGATATTAGAATAGCAACTCCTGCTTTCTTTTTGGTACCATTTGCTTGTAATATTTTTTTCCATCCTTTCAATTTAAGTTGATGCCTATCCTTGAGTGTGAGATGGGTTTCTTGTAGGCAGCGTGTAGATGGGTTCTGTTTCCTAATCCATTCTCCCAATCTATGTGTTTTGATGGGGGAGTTTACACCATTAATATTTAAGGTTATTATTGCGAGATGTGTGTTGCTTCCTTTCACCTTATTTTCTGTTTGCATTCTTGGTTTAAGATAGTATTTACACAGTTATAGTGTTATCAATTATACTCTCTAGCTGCTTGAGGATAGTTGCTTCTTTCCTCTGATCTTTGAATTGCTTCAAGTATTTTTTGAAGGGTTAGTTTTCTGGACATGAATTCTTTCATCTTGTTTATGTTATGAAACATTTTTATTTCTTCTTCAACTATAATTGACATTTTTTCTGGATATAGTAATTTGGGTTGTCCTCTATAGTCGTATAGCACTGGGAATACTTTGGTCCATGTTCTTCTGCCTTTCATGGTTTCCATCGAAAATTCAGCTGTAATTCTGATGGGTTTCCCTTTATATGTAACTGTTGTTTTTCTCTTGTGGCCTTTAGTGTTTTGTCTTTCTTTTGGGCATCTAATGTTTTAACTATGATATGGTGTGGGGAGTTTCTTTTCTGATCTTGTCCATTCGGTGTTCAATGTGCTTCTTGTATTTGTATGGGTTTGTCATTTTTCAGTTTGGGGGAATTTTCTTCTATTATTCTGTTGAAGATCTGATGTATACCCTTTTCCTGGGATTCCTCTCCTTCCTCTATCTCTGTGATGTGGAGGTTTGGTCCTTTCATAGTGTCCTACATTTCATGATCTACTCTTATGTTTTTTTTTTTAATTTTTCATAATCTTTACTTGAGCATTCTAATTCTTCCATCATATCTTCCTGACTTGAGATTCTATTTTCTGCTTCATCTAATCTGTTACTGAAACTTTCTCCCATCCTTTCCTGCTGATTGGATGTGTGTTCAATTTCCTTTTTCGTTTCATCCTGTGATTTCTTTAGTATTTTCATTTCCTTCTGGAGCTTGTCTTTCTCTCCTTCTAGATCCTTGTTTCTCTGCATGGCTTTCTGTTTCATTTCAGTCTGGGATCTTTTCAGTGTTTCCACTTCCTTCAGGCATTTGTCCTTCTCTCCCTCTAGTTCCTTCCAGAGTTTGTCATTCTCTCCCTTCTGTTCATTTGTTCTTTATATTCCTTGACTTCTTTGAGTATGTGTATGATTATTCTTTTAGAATCTGTGTCCTGGGTTACCTCCAGGGAGAACTTGTTGTTGGAGTCTTTCATAGGACTGATAGAATTTGGTGGGGATATATTGTTTGCTTTTCCTATGGTGTTGATTTTTCATTGTGCTTTTGGCATGTATATTTGATTTGTTGATTGTAATCTGATGCGAAATTGGAGTGCTTCTTCTTTGGGTTGAAGGGATGTTCCTCTAGGTTAATTGAAGAGTGGCAGTTTTGCTGTCTCTTTTTTTACCTTGTCATCTCAGTCTTGATAGTTGTTTCCACAATGATGACCTCTCTGGGGGTGGGGGGAGTGTTTTGACTTGCTGTGCACAGTCCCTACCTCAGCTGCAGTCACCTAGGAGTCTCACAGAGGTGCACAGAGGTGCTTGCGCCCTTATAGGTCCGAGCAGGAAGTTGAGCTTCTGTTGGCCCCCTGGGCACAGTCCCTACATCTGACTGTAGTTCAGGAGTCCTGCAGAGGTGTGCAGAGCTGTGCAGAGGTGCACAGAGGTGCCCACACCATTTCAGGTCCAAGCAGGAAGTTGAGCCTCTGCCAACCACTTCAAAAACCACTGTTATTACAGTTCTTGCTTTTCATTTAGGAAATATTTTATATATCTATATTGTACTGACTAAAATGCTTAGTGCTGTTTTGACTAGGGCCATTAACAAATACCTTAAACTGTCTCTATTTGGGGGACGAAATAATTCAGTCCTTAAAATTAAGAATAATGTTTATTGTCTGCTTATTGTTAATGTCTACCTTCAAGATGAACAATTCATGTCTATTCTTTGTTTAATTGAATTATTATTAAGTATTTCACTTTTTAATCACTTCTGCTATAATTTTCAAGATAATAATTGATTATATATATAATTTATCTTTAAAAATGAAAACAAATTTGCCTTCCTTATATAAATTTCATTTGGTTATCAATATAATAAGTTTTATATGTTTCTGAACTAAATTTCCTAATATTTCTCTAATAGTGTTACTCATGTATTCCTATTGTTGGTCATTTTCTATGTTTTAATGTAGTTTAACAACTTTTGTGAAATTCACATAATATATCTTTAAATCTAGATTTTTTAATTTATTTTGTAAAGACCAGTTTGAGTGATTTGTCTCTGTTTAGGCTTTCATTTCTGTAACTGTTTGATTCATGTATAGTTTATAATTAGTGGACTGTGTTATCAGTGGCAAATACATCCTTGATTAGTATTCTTTCCTAAAGTACTGATTGGTATGTATATTTTATAAAATATTTTTAATGTGTGTGTGCGTGTTTGTGTGTGTGTGTGTGTATGTGCTGCGTGTGCATATGTTTGCATGTGTGTGCCTGTGGGTATGTATAGCTATGTATGTGTGAGTGCCCACAGAGATCTGCCTGCCATTACCCCCTGAGTGCTGGGAGGGATTAAAGGCATGAGCCACTATGCTCGGATGATCCTTATATACATTAACAGAAGATGATAAAAAGAGAACGTTCCTGTAAAGATCAAAGTTCACTCTGATTAAGTTCACTTTTATTTGATTTATTTGATAATTTCCAACATACATATGATGTGGTTTTATCAAATCCAGCCTGAATCCCCCACTCACGTTACTCATGGCTACTCCACAGCTTTATGTCTTCTCCTATCTCTATACTCACTTCTGTCACTGCCTCTACTCAGTGGTACCAGTATGCATATGACCCCAGGGCCATGGATGCCCTCTTAGATTATTTGTTCTTAAAGAAACCTTACTTTCCTCTGAGCAACCATTAATTTCCAATACCTCCTCAAGTAGAGGTGGGATTTTTGTGAACACCTCCCCTTTCCCAGCTAGGATTTTGTCTGGCTTGATCTTGGGAAGTTCTTGGAAATGCTGTCACAACTGACTGTAACTTCTTATGTGTAATTACCCTGTTCTATCCTGAAAACAATGGATCCTTATAGCCACCTACAGTGTTTCCATTTTCACTCTCATGAAATGATCCTGAGCTTGGTGAAGAAACTATGTGATGTAAATGTCCCATTTAGGGCTGAGCAGTCTGCAATTTCTTATTCTCTGAACATTGACCAATCGTGGGTCTCTGTGTTAATTGCTATGTACTGCAAAAAGAAGCTTCTCTGATTAATGTTGAGAGTTCTACTAATCTATGAATATAATGATAAGTTATTAAGAGTCCATTTAATATAAGAACCTAATCTGTGGGTAGATAAATCAAAGTCTCTAGAAGAGAACCTCTTACTTTTTTTCTGCTATGGATATATAAGGAATGCATTATTTTTTTTTGTTTGCTTCTTAATTTTAATTTTTGTTTAATAACATTCTTGGGCTAAGTCTGAAGTTGTCTGCTTTGTTCTGTGTAGTTTTTGAATCTCTGCTCAGAATGTGTTATTTTCCTTACATGTATGTTTGTTTCAGCTCTTGGTCTATATTTTAAAGTCCAGTTTCTAGGTATTTTCACAATGGTTCTGTGGTTCTGTTAGGTAATTCATAAATTGGCTCATGACTTTCATATGCTCACCCTTCTCTGAGCTGTAACCCTTCAGACCATTGCTGATCATTCTTGATAGTAGATCACAATCAGATCTCAAGCAACATTCACATTTCCCCAAGTATTCATTTTATGTTGGAGAAATATTCATCTATGAAGCCTCAAAAGTCATCAGGAATCTGTGGCTTCCTTGGAAAGTCTCAATTTCTCTGAGCATGTGTGTTAAGACTCAGTCAGCACTCTTTTCTACAGCAATGCAACAGGTAATTTTGACAATCTATATTAAATCTGCAGGTAACGCTCATAGTATCCAAGGCTTTTGCTCCATGTTCCATTATGTCCATGGAGGTTCCGATCCTGCTGGCTTTGCTCTGGTCTTGATGAATATTCATACATTAGTAGGGAAATTAGATGGGTAAGAAATTCAGTGTAAATCTTGGTCCAAAAGAAAATCACCAACATCTACAGTGTTTAATTATTCTTCAAAGTTTTTTTGAGGGGGCCAAAAATGAATTGAAAATTCATAAACATTTAATATATTTCAACAGTTCTGGCATCTTTCCTTCTTTTGCCCATACCTGGGAGTTCTGCTGCCTATTCCACATACACAAATCATACCCAGAATGCAGCCCCATTAATTATGTGATGTTGGCTTTTGTTTTGGTTTAGTTTGTTTTCTATTATTTATTTTATTTATGTGTATGAGTGCATTACCTGCATGTATGTAAGTCCACCTGTGTTGTGCAATGGCCACTGAGTTTGGAAGAAGGCATCATATAGAACTGGAAGTAGGGATGGTTGTTAGCTGCCATCTGGGTGCTAGGCATCGAACCAAGGTCCTCTAGAAGAACAGCCAGAGCTCTTTAATGCTGAGCCATCTCTTCAACCTTGCTTTCTTTTCTTTTTTTTTTTTTTAAGAAAAATAGTTGTAGGATTTTAAAGTTAAAAACTTTTCTGTGAGAGCCAATTAAGAAAATCAGTTGGCCAGCCCCAAAATTGGTTAAAAATTATCTAATTGTGTGTGCTTCATTAGTAGGATCAAAAGGCTATATATTATAGTGTTTAAATACCTAAATATCTAATTGCATGTGCTTCATTAGTAGGATCGAAAGGTTAAGCCTGGACAAGCTGGCAGCCCATGAAAGAAAACAGCCAGAACTGACTAGAGACCAAGACATCAGCTCCAGAGAAAGTAGAGTGTTTTGCTTCTCATCCACCTGTGCCCCTTTTCTAAGCCTAGGGAACAATCTGCGGAAGAGGGGGCGTGGTAGAATGTAAGGGCTTCGATTGGGGTTAATGGTGAAACTACAACAATATAGACTGGACACTCATTTGATCAACTTGATTGAACATACAAGCCCCCCCTGCTGGATGGTGGGACCCATGAGCTGTGTGGGTTTGGGCACAACTGCTTGCAAATTGGTTTTACATGAAGGATGCTTGTACTCACAAATTATCACCTATTGTTAAAAAAAATGAAAACAAAACAAAACAAAAAAGCAGAGAAAGATGCAGAAAACTTATGGCAGAATGCACGATCTGCGATGGGTAAGGGTGGGGTGGGGGGGAAGGGAAGGGGATATATGCCTGAACTGAATTGGAAAATGATGTATGAAATACACAAAGCATCAATAAAAATAAATTAAAAAAAAAGACAACATCAAGAACTTTGCAGGTAAATGGATGGAACTGGAAGATATTATGTTAAGTGAAGTAACACAGTATCAGAAAAACAACTGACAAATGGTATCCCTCATCTGTGGATGCTAGTGCCAATAACCTAGTTGTAAACATTTCTTGTTTGGAGTGATGCATATTGGAAAGAACAATGACAACACCAACAACAGAGGGGACTGCATCAAAGAACTGACTGAAAGGGTGAATCTGGTGGGGTGAGGGTTTGGGAGGGGGCACGAGTCTGGATTCGATATGTAACATAATCTTGTACAAAAATATGTAAAATAATAAATTAAAAAATTAAAAAAGAAATACAAAAAATTAACTGATAGAAAAAAAAGAAATTTAATAGTAAAAAAAAATCACAAAATTACCTTGTATTCAAAATATGATTTTTTAAAAACTTTCATACACTACAGGATAATGCCAAAACATGTTTAGGGATTCACGTTTTGACAGTAGGGTTGTATGCAGGTAAAGAAAGAAAACAGAATTGACAATATACAAAATAACTTTCATTTTGTACTTCCTGAGTTAGGCATTTTACATGGAAGTTTTGGACTAGGCGTTTCTTTGATGAAGTTGATATTTTATACTCTTAAAGAAAACCAAGAAAAGATAAATAAATCGTAGGTTTATTTTATGTTATTATAAGAATAAGGGTGTATTCTTAGAATAATTCATTTGTGTAGAAATGCTTTTAGGCATCAATGTGCAGTATTCTGTCAGAAAGACATAACACTGAGATGCATGTATGAGATGATTAAAAAATATGCCAAGGGTGAGAGAAGTTGAAAGTCTGAACCAAGACAGTGGGAATAGAGGAAAGTGCATGATTCTACACGTTTTAGATGTAAATGTATGAAAGTGGGGCAGTTAAACCCATTTTCAGTGGAAGGACAGGGGAATCAAATATCCTGCTACTTCTCTAATTTCAGCAAATCTGTGCACAATATTTGTTATTTGGTGAGTGAAAGAATAAAAGAGAAGGAACAAAATTCTATTTGGTGTAAGTGACATGCGAAGCCAGAAACTGTGTCTCCTAAAAAATATTAACAATTTTTCCATGAAATTATGGAACCCTTCCATCAACTACTACCCTCTCTGTAGACCAGTAGGCTGAATCTTGCCAGAATAATCCATAAGATGTGACTACCACTGTCTACTGAGGTCATGGAATCCAAGTATCTTCATGAGTTAAAAGAGGATGAGATATTGATCCTAACTTATTTTATCATAGCAAAATTAGACCACCATGGTTCCAGAAATTTTCTCCCCTCCCCTTTCTGCCTCATTGAGATGAAAAGGAGGGTTAAGAAGAGAATGATTTCAGATAACCACCATTTGGATTTCCTTTAAGTTAGATAAATGTGTCAGTCTGCAGCAAGCTGCAGACTCGCTGGCAGAAAAGTTTTCTAAATGTGGCAAAGGCATGATAATGTTGGCTGTTCTAGCTCTAGACACTTGTTAATTACTGCACTACAGTTTCTCTCAGAACAGAAAGGCAGCTGTTATGATGTTAGCCTCAGGCCAAGTTAACGGTTGCAGAAAAGGATAAGTGTGGAAAAGATACTAGTATATCACTTCTGCGTGTTGTCTGTTCAGGACACTGTGCCTTTCCACGGTGCTGTCAGGGAAGGCTAACCATTCCACTTACATGTGGAAAAGCCATTCAACTCTAACCTGGATATATTTGGCAAGCCATTTGATGATGAAATATGTCAATTTTCCTTATTAATTCTAGTTCTAGTATACTTCTTACCTTCAGAGTCACTTCCTAGTTGTTTCTAAGTATAGAAATCCCTTAAATATTTATTTGTCTTTCATGTATTTGCCAAATATATTTATTTAAATATCAAAATAAAATTGGATGTGATATGAAATTCATAGTATTTTATTTTTATGTTTTATTGACGTTTTGTGTATTTCAGACATCATTTCTCAGTTCAGTTTAGATATTTTCCCCTTCCCTGTCCCCGGACCCCACCCCAGATCATGCATTCTACCATAAATATCCTGCATCTTTCTCTCCATCTTTTTTGTTGTTGTTGTTTAGTAATTCACATTTTCCTCCTTTAATTTTATATTACTCTAAAATATGAATACATACTTTCCACTCATATACAGTAATTTCAGAGTCTCAAAGTAAGTGGTGGATTGATTCTAGAGCCCGTTAAGAAATTTACATTATAACAACATAGTTGCTATCAGATAAATAGAAATATAACAACAAGGTTTTTCAGCTTGCCCTTCATCTGGGGACCTGGTGTTAGCATCCACAAATGAGAGAGACCATTAGCAGCTTGTTTTTCTGGGACTGTGTTACTTCACTTAGCATAATGGCTTCAAGTTCCATCAATTTACCTGCAAAGTTCATGATGTGATCTTTCTTTATCACTGAGTAGTACTCCATTATGTAGATGTACCATATTTTTGTCATCCATTGGTCAGTTCAGGGGCATTTGGGTTGATTCCAGCTCTTCACTATTGTGAAGAGGGCTGCAATAAACATGGATGTGCATGTATCTTTGAGGTAGGATGAGTCTTGTGGGTATATATCCAAGAGCGATATGGCTGGGTCAGGTGGTAGGCTCATTTTGAGTCTTTTAAGGGTTCTCCACCACTGCTTTCCATAATGGTTTTACAAGTTTACATTCCCACCAGCAGTGGATGAGTTTTCCCCTTTCCCCACAACCTCTCCAGCATTTGGTATCTTTTGTGTTCTTGATCTTAGCCAGTCTTATCGAAGTGAGATAATAACCAAGAGTGGTTTTAATTTGCATTTCCTTAATTATTAATGATATTGAACACTTTTTAAGATGTTTCTCAGCCATCTTTACTTCCTCACTGGTGAAGTCTCTTTTCAGCTCTTTACTCCATCTTTTGTGTAGGTCATTTGCTTTCTTCTTTGTTTTTTGAGTAATGTATATATACTTGACATTAATGCTCTGTCAGATGAATCACTGGTAAAGATTTTCTCCCACTCTGTGTGATTTCTCTTTGCTTCCTTGATTGTTTCTTTCACTGTACAGAAGAGCTTGAGTTTGATGAGGTTCCATTTGTTGACTATTTACCTTATTTCCTGTGCAGCTGCTGTCTGATTTAGAAAGTCTTTTCCTACACCTATGTCTTGTAAGTTGTTACCAAATTTTTCTTCTATCACCTTCAGGGTTTCAAGTTTTACATTGAGATCTTTGATCCACTTGGAGTTGATTTTGTACAGGGTGAGAGGTAGGGCTTTAATTTTGTTCTTATACAAATGGTGATCTAGTTTTGCCAGCACTATTTGCTAAAGATGCTATCCTTCCTCCATTGAGGTTTTTTTGTCCTTTTGTCAAATACAAGGTGGCTGCAGTTGTATGAGCTCAAGTTTGGATCTTTAGTTTTGTTCCAATGGTCAATGGGTCTGTTTTTGTGCCAGTACCAGGCTGTCTTTATGATTATGGCCCTATAATATAGCTTGAAGTCTGATAGAGCAATCCCCCTGTATTGCATTTTTCACTCAGGGTTGCTTTAGCTATTTGGAGTATTTTTTTCCATATGAATTTAAGGATTATTTTTCCAGGTCTGTAAAAAAATCTCATGGGGATTTTGATTGGGATTTCGTTAAATCTGTATATCAATTTGGGTAAAATGGACATTTTTACTATATTAATTTTTTCCAATCAATTAGCATGGGAGGTCTTTCCATCTTTTGATGTCATTTTAAATCTCCTTCAGGGATTTAAAATTTTTCTTGTAAATATCATTGGTATCTTTGGTTAGGTTTGTTCACACATATTTTATTATTTTTGAGGCTATTGTGAGTGGGAAGGTCTTCTTATATTCCTTCTCCACTTGTTTATTGTTGGTATAAAGAAAGTCTACTGATTTTTCCAAGTTAATTTTGTTTCATGCCAGTTTACTGAAAATCTTTTTTTTTTTTTTTGGCTCTTTTTCGAGACAGGGTCTCCCTGTAGCCCCAGTTGTCCTGGACTCACTATCCTGTAGACCAGCGCTGGCCTTGAACTCACAAAGATCCACCTGCCTCTGCTTCCACACGTGCTAGGATAAAGGCGTGCGCCCCACCCACGCCCCACTTTACTGACACTATCTTATCATTTCTAGAAAGTCCTTCTGGAGTGAGGAATTTTGCTATCCCTTAGGTAAACTATCATATTATCTCCAAAAAGGGTGTAGCCTTTAACTCTCTTTTCTAATTAGTAACTCCTTTAATTTCTTTTTCTTGTCTTCATAGCCTAAAAATCATTTCAAGCTATGTTAAAGAGGCAAGTAGGTGACTTGCACAGTAGGGCAGCCTTGGACTAATATGTTCACGTAACCTTTAAAGGGAAAATTGTTCCACATTTTTCTCATCATTTTATGTGATCGATGCCTTAGGCAAGTGGTTCTCCGCATATATATTGTGCGATATCTGACAAGTCTGTCGGATATGTTCCTTCCGTCCCTGATAATCCATACATTAGAGCGCACTATAAAGACAACTCATCGAAGGTACTGCTGAGTGATCCTGTGCCAATGAGCTTTTTTCTGACTCATTCAAATTTATCAGTGTATCATTGTTGTGTGGTTTATTTGAGAGTCTTTTACGTCACATTTCTTTATGTGTTTTCTCACTGACTAAGATTTCTTGACTTATGCCATAATGTTAACTCGCCTCTTTGACTAGCATTTCTGGTTTATGTAATTTATCTCCACTAAAATCTGGTTTGTATGAATAGATAATCTGTTTTATTGGAATATGTAGGATCTGAGTATGGAAAGAATCACTATTTATAAGTAATATATGTATATCCACTTAGTATATATATATATAATATTTATAAGTGAATTGTTAAAATTAGTTTTTTAATTTAATCATTGTATATCAACATAATAACATGTATGTGGTGAGATTACTCGGTATCCCCAACCATACATTTTTCTGGGATAATTGAACACAGCAGGCCCTCTAGGATTTGCCTGACAGTAGAAAATTTTCATTAGAACATATTTACCATGCTTAATCATTTTTTAGTGACTTTGATGTTAACGTTGTTTTCTCTAACAGACTATATCAAATAGAAGGCTGGAGATTTGGCTCAGCAGGAAAGGCACTTGCAGCCAATCCTGACAACCTGAGTTTGATGTCTGGGGTACACAGAAGGAGAGAAGCAGAGAAAAGAGAGAACGAACTTCCACATGCTGACAGAGAGAGAGAGAGAGAGAGAGAGAGAGAGAGAGAGAGAGAGAATAATTTGCCAAGCATAATATAATTTTTATTAACAAATACATCATTATAGAATCATTGTGAGCAAATGGGCTCCATCCTGAAGGCCTATCTTGCAAGCAACTTAATACCCTCTTTCCCAATCAAAGAAAACAAAAGAAGAAAATTTCAGGGAGACTCACTTATACAAAACCTCCTCGTATCCATTGTGGGTCTGTGCAGGATAGGACAGATGCATGCAGTTTTCAGATTTCCCCAAAGAAAACTTCTATTGTGTTTTCTACACTGTGGTCTCAGTGGAGAGCTGAGAGTGAAATCCCTACAAGCTGTTGGCACACAGATGTGAGGCGATTGTCAGGCTTCTTGCTTTTACATCCCAGTTCATCTTGGTACCCACTAGTGACCTACAGATAAGAGTTACCATTTACCTCCCTAAAGAAGCAGATGACAGAAAATATGCCTGTAACTTTTATTGTAACGGCAATCCTCAACAAGTTTCATCAAGCCTCAACAAGCTTCATCAAGTTTCAACAAGCTTCATCAAGTTTCAACAAGCTTCAGCAAGCCTCAGCAAACTTCATTGCCTCATTCTTCAGATAATAAGTCTCACATCTAATAAAAGAGGGTGATTCCTGTTCTTTTTATATTCAGAGGGCAAAACAGGTGTCCTTTTAGATGCTATCCTGGATAAAATTCATTTTATGCACTCATGTCGAATATTTTCAACTACTTGTGAAGATAAGTTCTTTTAAGAAAGGTATTTAAATTTTAGGTTTAATGATGGGGTCCAAAATGTAGGTTTGTTCTCAGTTAAATAGAACTGACGGTCTATGCTTTGGTATTTAGCTCTTTTTCTTGATGTTTATCTGAAAACTCCTCAGACTAGAGTTACAGAGGAAAGTTCAAGTCAACCAGTGCACTTGTTGGATGGCATGACACTGGAGCAGATAGAAATGAAGCAATAGATGCCAATCTCAATGAGAATGATAGTCTCCGGGTGGGACTAGGACCATAAGTGATCATATCTTGGAGGAAAACACCAAAAGTAATAACAGAAATATGGAAAGATGAGGTGGTCTCACAACTAGAGTAATCCCAGCTACCCAAATATTATCTGAGAGCTTCCAGGACAGGAATTACTGACTTTAAGGAGAATGAAATCTGAATATCTGCCAATATCATTTGGGAAATGAAGTTATATAATATTAGAAGGAATCAACTGTACTGTATGCTCTGAAATTTATTGGTTATTAACTGATCTGGGCATAAAGATCATCTCCTCATCATATCCCTGCATGATTTTCTAACCAATCAAATTTAGAATTGAACAAATGCAATCCCCATGTTGAATTCTAAGATCTTGGGCAAACTGGGAAGTTTAAGAAAATAAATAAATAAATATATTTCCAGAGCTTTACATGAAGAAATGAACTTTCTCCACCTCTTCTTCCTTCCACTCTTCCCCTTCATCTGATTCTCTTTCTTTCATCTCCATCTGTATCATTGTCTCTCTTCTACCTTCTCTTCTCTCTTTTCCACTCTTGCTTTCATTCTCATTCTTTCAATCTCCTCCTTCTCTCTCCCTTTCCCTCTCTCTTGCTGTTTCTCATCTTTGCACAATTTACAGATTGATCACACAACTGATTCTTCTCCACCTTCAATTTTTATTTTCATCTCCTTTCCTGATTTTTAACTTAAACATTTTTATAAATGTCTGCACAGATGTATTGTTAACAAGCAGGTAATTGAATGTTTCACTTGTCCCTAGATACTTGAATTTCTTAACTTTTTGTTCATTTTCTTTTATCAAAAACAATTTTTATTGAAGTTTTGTGCATTTCATACAACATTTATTAATCAAATTTAAACCCATTCCCCCGCCCTGCCAGAGCTCATGCCCTCTGCCATACATGTCTTTCATCTTTTTCTCAGTCTTTTTTAAAATTTTCAATGGAGAAGTTTACTGTTTTGGGCAGTTCTTTGACCCAGTCTTGTTGTTGTTGTTCCTTCCAATTTGTATCTCTCTCTCTCTCTCTCTCTCTCTCCCTCTCTCTCTCTCTCTCTCTCTCTCTCTCTCTCTCTATATATATATATATATATATATATATATATATGCCCGCATAAACAAAAATTACAACATCTGAAATTAAGCTATAGGTTACTTCCAAACATGTTTAATATTCACATTCTGACAGTAGACTTGTATGTAGGTAAAGAAAAAATATTACTTTACATTCCTATATTACATGGCAAGTTGATGAGTAACATCAGGTATTATATTTACTAAAAAATAGAAAAAAATAATTATTCAGTTTGTTTTACAACTAGGTACTTGGTGCTAGCATCCACAAATGAGGGATACCATTCGTTGTTGGGGTTTTTTTTTTTTTTTATGTGTGTGTGTGTGTGTGTGTGTGTGTGTGTGTGTGTGTGTGTGTGTTACTTCATTTAGCATAATGGCTTTTAGCTCCATCCATTTACATGCAAAGTTCATGATGTTTTCTTTCTTTACCGCTGCATAGAATTCCATTGTATAGATGTACCACGATTTCTTTCTCTACTCATCAGATGAGAGACTCCTGGGTTGCGTCCAGCTCTTCACTATTGTGAAGAGAGCTGCAATAAACATAGCTGTGTTTATTATAATATATAATAATAATATATATATTATATATTATATATATTATATTATATATATATTATATATAATATATATAGCTGTTTATTATAATATATCACAATATATATTTGTGATAGGATGAGTCTTGTGGGTATATACTCAGGAGTGTTATGACTGGTCAGGTGGTAGTTTCATTTTCAGTCTTTTATTAAGAGTCCTCCACACTGCTTTCCATACTGGTTGTATGAGTTTGCATTCCCACCAGCAGTGCTCCCCTTTCCCCACAACCTCTGTAGCATTTGGTATCTTTTGTTTTCTTGATCCCAGCCAGTCATACAGGAGTAAGATGAAATCTTAGTTTTAATTTGCATTTCTTTAATTATTTTTAAGATTTCTCAACCATCTTTATTTCTTCATTTGTGAAGTTTCTGTTCAGCTCTTTTCTCCATCTTTTGAGTGGGTCATTTGTCTTCTTGCTCCTTTTTTTCTGAGTAGTTTATACACTCTGGAAGTTATTGGTCTGTCAGATGTATTACTGGTCAAGGTTTCCTCCCACTCTGTGGGTTTTCTCTTCACTTCTTTGATATAAAGAGTTCATATGAGCAACAGCACACAAGTGGAAATACTTATTATATTACTACAGAACAGAATTAATAAAATTAAGTATCTATATTTTTATTATACTTGACAACTATTTAGTTTAACAAGCTTTGAGAACCAATAGAAGTATTGACAGCTTCCATATGCCATGCACTGCACAAAGCTCTCAACAGCTATCTCCTGTCTTGAGAGCACTTACATTTCTTTAACAAATGTAAGTTTATTACTTAATAAACATCAATCAATTTGATAATACAGCTATTTCAGAAAATGTTTGTTCTGCAGAGAAAAAAAAATAAAAGATTGTAGTAGTGACTATAGCTAGGGGCACATGAAAGAAGATGGCTTTGCATTGGATAGTGAACTTGTATAGGACTTCTTTGCAATTTCACATTTAGATATGTGTTAAGGAAAGGAGAGTACTGGAAAAAATTAGGGGGAAAGCAAATTTCTGATGCAGAAATGTGCTGAATAACTTTAGTGTCAACTTGTCACACCTGGATTGAGGGATTGGGTTCAATTGGGGAATTTCCTCCATTGGACTGGCCTGTGCCCACATTTGTAGAGTATCATCTTGATTGTTGAGCAATGTGGGAGGGTCCAGCCCACTATGGGTGATACCACCCCTGGGCAGGTTGTTGTGTGTTGTATAAGAAAGCAGGCTGTGCATGGGCCAGGCGAGCAAGCCAGTAAGCAGCATTCCTCCATGGCCTGTTTTTCAGCTCCTGCTTCCAGATTCCTGCCCTGATTTCCTACCTTAGACTCCCTAAGTGATGAACTGTGACACAGGAGATGTGAGCTGAATAAACCTTTTCCTCCCCAAGTTGACATTAGTCAGAGTGTTTTGTCATAACAATGGAAAGGAAATTAGAACAAAAGCTGTATCCGATACCAGGGATAACTTATAATGTCATGTGTTAAGGAAAGTGGTGCACGGACTTTAATCCCAGCACTCAGGAGGCAGATGCAGGTAGATTTCTGTGAGTTCAAGTCCCACTGGAGCTACAGGGAGGCCCTGTCTCAAAAAAGAAATAAAAAAGAAAATGTAAAATAGCTTGAACAGAGGACAAGTTCATGAAAGAAGATGTAGTTACTGAAGGCATTTTGAGACATTAAGAACAGTTTCAATTGTAGTGGAAGTAAAGCTGGATGTCATTGGATCACTTACCACAAGAAAATGTTAGAGTCTGACATTAACTTGTATGAAATATGGTGTATTAGCCACTTTTTTGTTGTTGTGATAAAACCACCATGACCAAGGGAACTTATAAAAGGAAGAATTTATTTGAGCTTAAGATTGCCGGTTCCAGGGAATTAGAGTCCATTGTGGTGGGAGGCACTGTGGCAGGAGCTGGAGCAGAAAGTGGAGGTTCACATCTTCCAATGAGCACAGGAAGCTGAGAGAGCAACTGGAGACTGGCAAGGCTTGTTAAACTCTCTAAGCCTGCCCCCAGTGACGTACTTCCTCCAGCATAGCCACACCTTCTAAGATCTCCCAAAACAGTGCCACCAACTGCCGACAAAATGTCTGAATACTTGAAGCCTATGGGGGACATTCTCATTCAATCCACCACATATGGGCTCTGTGGTAGAGTGCCAGCCTAGCACCTTCATAAAAGAAATGTTACTCAAAATTGTAGTAAATGCACACAGATATAGACCAAGATTACAAACAGTAGAAAAAAAAAATCACAATGGCCACCTAGATTGGATTGGTTTGTTACAGTAGAACAGATGAGAATTGGTGATTATACTTGGTTACATAATCAGTAAAAGCACATTTATTGATTGTGTATAGGGACAAGAGAAGCTAAATAATAGGTTTGGTATAATACCCACACTGTGTCAGTGATTGAGAGAAGATAGTGGAGGAAAATCATCAAAGTTTACTTGGGTAATGCTCATGTTGAAATACTTGCTAGAAATAGAAGACAAAACACTGCCCTTAAGAGACAAGTTTTGACACATAACAGAGATCAGACCTGTCTATCAAAATTAGGATGTGTTAGCACATAGACATTATTTTTGGAATAAATGGGAACATGTGAAAGTACAGAGAACTGGTAAGGGCCATGATAAACACAGACATGCTCTCATAATCACAGCTCCACCAGAGCAGGAAAGAGCTCATATGATTCAAATCCGCTGTTATTGAAGAAATTGGAAAAACTCAGAGACACAAAAGCCAAGAGAAAATTATATATAGAATCTGGAAGGTCAGTTCAGAGAAGGGCACATAAGTGATCCTCAGATGTACTCAAAAGTAACTGGGAATACTGTTCAGTGAACTGCTTGAAAGAGATGTCAATGCAAACTCTTACAGAGAAAGCAGGAACTAAAGAAAATGGCAAATTTTACAAAGAGGTTGTTATGAAGGGAAATAGACAAACCAACAGCTATAAAGGATAAGAAGCAAAGGAGGAAGAGCTGGCAAATAGGAAAACTCTCAGAAATTTCACAACTACTTTTTTTCCCTATGAGGATTGAAATGCCATCAACTTATACTATATGGAAATTGTAAAAATCAATTAAAAATAAAAATTAAAAATGAATTTCATAACACCAATGATTGAAGAAGTCTGTGGGAAAAAATGGAATGTAAATATGGTCTTCCTTATTTGGAAAGAATATCATGTAAAACTAAACAACTTTAATAAATTAATCATGTACTGCTTCTCTTGTTTTGAGACAAGGTCTTCCTGTAGCCCCAGATGGCCTTGAACTCAGAGAGATCAGACTGCCTTTGCCTCCTGAGTGCTGGGATGAAAGGCATGCACCACCAAGTCCCACTTTCCACATCCCTATATCTTGTCATCATGCTTGATGACAAGATATAGGGATGTGGAAATAAATCTAATTATTTATTTAAAATATAATTGATTAGTAAGTACCTGTACTGTATCAATAATACCCTTGGTATTATAATTCAATATTGAAACAAATAAAAACTAAATGAGTTTTTCTTGAATATCTATTGGTCATTTAAAGAACAGTAGATATGTATAAAAATAAAATAAATAAACATCCAATTATACCAAAAATGCTGTGGATGAGAAGGCAATGGGGATACGGGATGAAATTTGGGGGTGAAGAGATGTAACTTAATATATATATATATATATATATATATATTTACACTTATCTAGTATATTGATTTCCACCCTTTTAGTTTCAGTCTCTGTGTGTCTTTGTCACTATGATATGTTTCTTGCAGACCACAAATGGTTGATTTTATTTTTATACTATGTTTTGTACTGTATATTCCAATCAGCTAGTCTGTGTCTTTTAATTGAAGACTTAAAGCTATTTACATTTAAGGCTATCATTGAAAGAAATTTACTGTTTCTTATAATTTTGCTGGTTGTTCTGATTGGTTTGAGTAGTGTTTATTCTTTGATTTCCTATATTTATATAAGAGTTTGTTGATTTTCCTTGTTGGACATGATTGATTCTTTCCTACTTCTCCATTGTTCTTCTATACTTCTCATGCAATTCATTCTTCCCTCAATGGTCATATTTCTGGTGGAATTTATTACCCCTCTGGAAGTATGATTTATTTAACCATCTTTTTCTTTTGAGACAGGGTCTCCCTATAGCACTAGCTAGCCTGGAATTCACTCTGTAGACCAGGCTGGCCTTGAACTCACAGAGATCCACCTTCTTCTGCCTCCCAAGTGCTAGGATTAAAGGCATGCACCATCACGCCCAGCTTAAAAAGGTTCTTAGCCGCCATATGGGTGCTAGGAATTGAACATGGGTCCTCTGCAAGAGCAGTCGGTGCTCTTAATCTCTGAGACATCTCTCCACCCCCTTATTTAACCATCTTATGTGATGCTGTCTTAGTGGTACTTAATCCTTGGAAGGTCTTTATTTCCTTATTGATTTTTTTTTTTTTTTTTGTCTTTTCGAGACAGGGTCTCCCTGTAGCCCCAGCTGTCCTGGAACTCACTCTGTAGACCAGGCTGGCTTTGAACACACAAAGATCCGCCTGCCTAAGCCTCCCAAGTGCTAGGATTAAAGGTGAGCGCCACCACGCCCGGCTTTCCTTATTGATTTTGAATGATGACTTTACTCAATGTACTAATCTTGCTTGTTGCTTATTAATATTCAGGGCCTGAAATATGTCATTACATTCTCTCTTGGCTTTGTGGTTCTGGTGATATTCTGGTGGACTTGGCCTTTATAAGTGAGTTTTAAGTACTTTTTTCATAATATGTGCTTGATGTTTTAGCCATAATGGATTGTGGAAAAGTTCTTTTCTGGTCACGACTACTGCTCTAGTTTGCTTTGCTGTTGCTGCAATAAAACAGTGACCAAAATTGACTTATGGAGGAAAAGTTTCATATCATCTTATAGATTACAGTCCATCAGTGGAAGCTGGAGCAAGAATTGAAGGCAAGAATCTAGAGGGATGAACTGAAACGACCACAGGGGAAGGCTGTTTGAAGGCTTTCTTCTCTATTTTGTTTACCCTTTCAAAGTACCAAGTTTTGGATTCATTGTTTTTTCATCACATACAATATGTATTGTTTCTTTGTTTCTACTTCATTTATTTCTGCTCTGATTTGTTGTTATTTCTTCCTGTCTGTTGGGTTAGGATTCATTTAAGGTTGTTGTCGCTCAAGTGTTTTTTAGCTGGAGTGTTATAATTTATTGTTTCCTTTTCTGGTTTTTTTTAATGTATGCATGTGAGGGCTAAAATTTCCCTCTGTTAGGACTCTTTTTAAAGTAGCTTCACCGGTTTCATTGTTGTATGTTTTTTTTCAATTTAGTTTTTTGAATATTTTTATTTCTTTTCTTTTTTTTTTATTTTCGGTATCTTTTCAAGACAGGGTTCTCCATGATAGCCCCAGCTGGCCTGGAACTCACTCTGTAGACCAGTCTTGGCCTTGGAACTCAGGGAAAGATCCAGCTAGCCTGTGCCTCCAGAGTGCTAGGATCAAAGGCATTGCCACCACGCCTGCTTATTTCTTTCTTTATTTTCCTCCTTGACCCATTCATTATTCAGGATTATGTTATTTAGTCTCCATGTGATCTTATAGCTAGTTTGGGCTTATCTTGGTGTCAATATTGAGCTTTACTGCACTAATATAGTCTTATAAATGCCATGAAATATTTCAATCCCTTTTGTATTTTGTTGAGATTTCTTTTGTTTCCAGTATCGTTGGTTGATTTGTGGAGAAATATTCAATGGAAGCACTGATAGTAGAAAGTATATTTTGGTGTTTGGGTGGAATTTTCTATTAGAATTGTGTGAGGTCCATTTGGTGTATTGTATTGTTCAGTTTCTTGTATGTCTATTTTCTTGTCCACGTTGAATCTATCCGAAGGGAGCCAGTGGGGAAAAGTCCCCCCACTATTAGCATGCTTGGATTATTCTGTGTCCTTGAGGTCCTGCAGAACTGTGTTTATAAATTTCAGTGTACCTGAGTTTGGTGCATAAGCATCTAGGATTGTGAAATCTTCATGGGGTTAATTGTTCCTTTTGATAAGGATGTAATGGCCTTCTTTCTCTTTGATTTAATTTTACTCTGAGTTTATTTTGCCTGATATTAGACAATAGCAACTCTTGCTTGCTTTTTTGGGTACCATTTCTTGAAATATTTTTTTTCCATCTTTTCACTTTAAGTTGGTCTGTCCTTGAGGGTGAGAAGTGTCTTTCTTCAGCTGTAGATAGCATATAGATGGATTTTTGTTCCCTAATCCATTCTACTAGTCATGCCCTTTGATTGCGGAGTTGTAGACCATTAATATTTAAGTTATTATTGAGAAGATGTGTTTGGCTTCCTTTCACCCTTATTTTTTTGTTTGTTTGTTTGCATTCTTTGTCTAGGTTTGTATTTCCACTGTTGTGATATATAATTTTTAACACTTTTTATTGATGCTTTGTGTATTTCATACATCATTTTCCAATTATTCAGCCAATATTTCCCTTTCCCTTCCTCCCCACCCCCACTAGCCCATCCCAATCATGCATTCTGCCAATAACTGTCCTGCATCTTTCTCTTACAGTTTTTTTTTCATTTTTTAGCTATAAGTGATAATCCAGAGTACACAGGCATCCTTCGTGTTAAACCAATTTGCAGGCTGTTGTGCCCAAAAACCTCCACTGCCCCACCATCCAGCGGGGAATGAGAGGTTGTATGTTCAATCAAGGTTGATCAAATGAGTGTCCAGACTACATTCTGTTAGTTTCAGCCATCACCATTCAATCGCAGCCCTTACATTTCTACCACGGCCCCCTTTTCCGCAGATTGTTCCCTAGGTGATATATAATTTTTTTTTAATTCTGTATGTGTAATGAATGCACTGTCTGCATTGCAAGTTGGAATTTGCACACGTGTCGGGCAATGCCGCGAAGGTCAGAAGACAGCATCAGATTCCCCGGAACTGGAGATCTCCCTGGAATTGGAGTTTTCAGACAGTTCTCGGCCGGCCATGTGGTGGCTGGGAATCGGAAACCTGGCCTCTGCAAGAGCGTTCGCGCTCTTAACCAACTAGGCCATCTCTCCAGCCCCATTTTTTAAAGAAACAAATGTATTTGATAACAAGGTAAAAAGAAAGTCTTCCAGTGGTTGAACTTTGGTAGTCATATGGAAGGCAACACAATGAGTTCCCTCAGAACAGAGCTTTTGCTAAAATGCAAAGATGCCAGAATTGTATTATTTTATAACTTTTTTTTATTGATGCTTTGTGCATTTCATACGTCATTTTCCAATTCAGTCAGGCATATTTCCCTTTCCCTTCCCCCCTACCCCCACCCCATCGCCAGATCATCATTCTGCCATAACTGTCCTGCATCTTTCCTCAGTTTTTTTTCTTTCATTTTTTAGCTACAAGCATGATCATGAGTACAAGCATCCCTCATATGAAACCAATTTGCAGGCTGTGTGCCCAAACCCCCACAGCCCACCAGTCCAGCGGGGGGTGAGTGGTTGTATGTTCAATCAAATTGATCAAAATAAGTGTCCAGACTACATCTGTAGTTTCACCAGTTCACCCAATCGCAGCCCTTACATTCTACCCACCCCCTCTTCTTCAGAGAGGTTTGTTCCCTAGGCTTAGAAAAGGGGCACAGTGGGATGAGAAGCAAACAAGTCCACTCTCTCTGGAGCTTTGTCTTGGACTCTGGTCAATTCTGGCTGTTCCTTTCATGGGATGACAGTATTATGGTGTCCAAGGCAATTAAGCTTTCAATCCTACTATTGAATCACATGCAATTAGATATATTAGGAATTTAAACAGTATAATAGTTATGGTAGGTTAAATTGGTATAGGAACATATTGGTTCTGGATTGATTATGTTAATCCATGAAAGACACATGCTTACTGCAAAGATACATTGCACCAGCTATGGTTAAAATGGCGGCCAAGATTTCAGCTCTCTTCACAATAGCAAAGCTGGAACCAACCCATGCTTCACTAATGGACGAGTGGATAGAGAAAATGTGGTACATCTACACAATGAGTTCTATGCAGCAGAAAAGAAAGATGACACCATGAAGCTTTGCAGAAAATGGCTGGAGCTAGAAGACATATGTAGTGAAGTAACACAGTCCCAGAAAAAAACAAATTGAATGGTATCCCTCATCTGTGGATGCTAGTGCCAATTTCTAGTTTAAATATTTCTTTGGAGAGGGATGCGTAGTTAAAGAACAACATGCAAGAAGACTGCATCAGAAAATGGTCTGAAATAGTGAATTGGGAAAGGGGGAGGGTGGGAGGAAGGACAGGTGTAATATGATGTTATGAGTTCAACTAGTGTCCAGTTTTGCCCAGACTATGTTTACAGGATACATGGTGTTTTTGTTTTAGGACTTAGTAAAGATAAATATGTGTATATTACCATATGAATTTACAGACTCTGATAAAAACGGAATGCATCTGAGTTAAATGAAGATATTAAATCGCTGTTGTCCACATTTACACAAAATGTGTAGAGCAATAACTTTTGGGATTGGCACATACAAAAAATGTTCTCTATAATTTATCTCTGTTGTACAGTATCAACTTGTAGATTTCTCTTTAAGATGATTTAACATAAAAAAATAAGTTTGCTCCCAAGTTAAATCATATATAGTCACCCCAAAACAAACCATGGGTTGAATTTGATGAAATCTGTGCCTTGATTCCACCCTATAGTTATGTATAATACAACTGTCTTTCTGGAGATTTCATGTTTTAAAAAAAAGGAGGGATACAGATAGACATGAAAACCTTTTTGTCAAAAACTATGCAATTCAAATCTTAAAAACTAACTTATGGAAAAAGATTGTGTGGTCCCCAACAGACCAAAATGTCACCAACTTAATGCTGAGAAAGGAAGAAAGGATACAGCTTCGCATTGAGTAGGATGTACCAGAAAGTGCAAAATGAAAGGTTGACCTGTCTGACTCGAAAGGGGAAGAAAAGCCTCAGATTGCTGAGGCTTTTCAAACCCCTCTGTGGATCCCTACTTGTAACAACATATTTATAATGAGTCCTAGATGAAACTACCTTCTAGGTGCCGCAAGGTTTTGATATGAGAAACTTTCTTTGGCTTCCCCCACCTAGAAAAAGTCGAGGAAATATGATGATGATGAAGGTCGCTCTCCAACTGTTAAATTGGAACAACTTTATAGAGGTAATCTCTTATTATAAAACTGGTAAAAACTGCCTTCTTTAATTGACTAATAGACATAAAACTGTGAAAAAGATATTATTCTCTGTTCAGAACCAAAATATAATACTAAAGTCCTTAAGCTATGCACTAGCAAAATATATTAATACAGGAGCTCTGACTTCAGCAAATGGATATTTCTACCAAGGAGATGTTGGCCAGGGGAATCCAAGGGCCCCACAAAAGGTAAAGAATCCTTGCCTCTTAAACTGGGATACCTGCAAGGAAAGAGGCAGATTTAAGGCCCTGCTGGCCGAAAGACCTGACATTAACATGGAAAGAATAATTGAGGACCACAACATGCAAGGGTACAGATGGCCTCTTGGAATACCAGAGAGTGTTACCAAAGGCCACTCAACCAATAAAGCAAATACGGGTCTCCCTGAGTTCAAGCAAGACTCCACCGTCAACACCAGCTACACACCTCGCCTGCCTGGAAAATACTGTGCAGCAGAGACAGCCATATGCCATGATACCCAAACCTAATTGGCTATGGCTCTCTCCTTGGAAGGAATAACCCATGGCTGATGCCACCAAGCTTACATCTTCTAGTGGTTTAGGAGATGTTATAGCCACAATAAGACCTTGTCATTATTTAATCAGAATTGTATTATTTTCTAGACAGCAGTACCAACTGTTGTGCTTTCTAGTGTTTCAGCAGCTGCTAAGTTTCCTTCTTGTCCTCGGGTTTCTTGGCAGGAAAGAGAAGTACTAACTTGATATTATTGGGGTCTGTTAGAAACATGGTGATGCGATGATGCCCATGTCCCAGCTAGCTTTGGGGGCAGCCCGTACGAAGTTTTCATCTATGAACATGGCTTCATAATCACCAGCAACCTTGGCCTGGTCTTCAAACAGCTGCCACTGCCACATGAAATCATTCAGCTCAGTGTAGGTATTGCATACTTCCTTCATAACAAACAGCTCAAACCTCAGCAGTGCCATTTGGCCAAAGGGCTCATTATCTGCAGGTGATAACAGATGAATGTAGGATTGATGTCACTTCAAGGAACTCTCCAACAAGTTTATTGCAGAGCCTGGCTGTGGTCTGAGGTGGGGGCATTCAACAGCTTTTGCCACACAAATATCATCAAGAGTTTTGCAAGTTTCTTCAGTTTCAAAGAGGTTAGTTTCTGGCAGCTTCACACCCAGGCTTTCTAGAGCTCTTCTACCATGCTGACTCTTTGGAAAGGTGGGGTGAAGTCAATCTTGTAAGCTTGGCCTTCTGGCCCATCTGGGTGGCAGGTGATCTTGTAACTACCTGTAATGTTTTTCACCATCCCTAACAGCATCTTCTCTGATTTCCATGAGATCATGATAATCTGCATAGACCATGAAAAATTCACAGGTGGTGAGTCAAGTCAATTCCTTCATTCTGAAACTGGTGCCTGATTTCATAAACCCAGTCAATGCCACCAACTACAAGCATCTTGTTATGGATTAGAGTTCTGGAGCAATCTTCATGTATTATAATTATATTATATATATATTATAATATATAATATATATATATAGGCTTCATTGTGATAGGTGATAAAAGGCTTGGCCACAGGTCCCCCAGGGATGATGTTCATCATGGGAGTCTCTATCTCC
This sequence comes from Rhizomys pruinosus, assembly GCA_009823505.1. NCBI lineage: Eukaryota > Metazoa > Chordata > Mammalia > Rodentia > Spalacidae > Rhizomys > Rhizomys pruinosus. The sequence goes on along the minus strand of VZQC01013363.1, from coordinate 1,189,341 downwards.
AGGAACCACAGCTCATCCAAGAAACTTCTTATGTATGTGATGATCTTAGAGTGGACAATAAATTTCTGTCTAACAAAGTTGTTCAGTATCAAGTTCAAGTACCTCTTGATGATACTTGTTTCCTGTCTTTGAGGCCAAAATGAAGATGAGGCAGCATATGCAAGCAGGAGACAACAGTGTGATTTCATAGGGAATGATGCTTAGCTCACACTTCTTGGTTTTCCCAGGATTCCCCTTGACTCCAATATGTGTCCTTGACACAGTTTGTTATTGATATGAACAATTTCTTCCTCATATTTGTAATTCCTGGAGTTGGCCGTGACTTGTAACTTGACCCCTCTCCTTGAAGGTCATAGAAAATGAGATTTCCCCCCTCCCCCAGAAGCTCTCTTGGCATGGACCCTACCTTCCACTTTTAAGCTGATGTCAGTCAGGTGGTCCCCAGGTTGCAAGTGACTGTATTCTTGGATGAACTGAGTGACTGAGATATCTACGTGGAACTTGTGTGGGTGCTAGTCCTCCCCACTGACCTTTAGCTGGTGGACTGCTTGACTACGGATCTTGTAGTATTGATTTGGGTCCAGAGTGACCTCCTCTGGCACCCACACCATTGTCAGCAGTGTGGTTGGTGTCGGTGGCAGCAGCAACAGCAGCCTGGCTTAGGTGTTTCTCACTGAGCTCTTTCTGCTTGGGGGGGCCCTTTTGTTTTTCTCTTTCCACATCCTCTTTCCCCAAAAAGGGGCTTTTTTCAAAAAGGGGGGGGGAAAACAAATTTTTTTTTTTCATCTCTTTAGTACATTGCTTAGTTTTGACTCACCATCTACTTTCACTCCAGCCCCAAGCAAAATGTAGTCATGCTCCTCCTGGCTGCCCAATCCAAAATGTAGATATATAATTATTTATTGCTAAATATATTCTGTCCAGGGGCCTGAGAAATGGCTCAGTTAGTCAAAAGCACCAGATGATCATCCAGAGGGCCTGAATTTGTTCCCTAGAACCCAAATCAGCATCTCACCAAAACACTTGCAACTCCAGGCTTCTAGAGGAAACCTTTTGGCCATATCTAAGCACCTTACTTTCACATGGCACATGTACTCACATAGACACATACATACATTCATACATACATACATACATAACATTACATACCATTAAAAATAAAATATTAAATATTGTTCTAAGCCAAGCATGTGGTGGATACCTTTCATGCCAGAACTCAGGAGGCAAAGGCAGGGCAGATCTCTGTGAAACTGAGGCCAACCTGGTCTTCCATAGTGAATTTCCGGGTACCTAGGACTACAGGGAGACCTGTTTCACAAAAGACAAAGAAAAGTTCTATTCTAGATTTCTGAGGAGCTTTTTGTCCTAAAAGGGTGTTTGACTTTGTCAAATGCCTTTCAGATCTATAGAGATAATATGTCATTTCTGTCCTTGAGGTTTTGTGCTGTATTCCACTCAGGATTTGTGTGTGTGTGCAACAGTGCGAAAGATTCATCAAGCATTACTGTGTGATGTGTGTGTGTGTGATGCAGAAATACGTATCTGTGTGGTGTGCATGCATGTGTGTGTGTTAAAACATATGTCATCCCTGAAAGAGAAACCAACTTGATTATGGTTTATGATCTTTTCTCATGTGTTGTTGAAATTGGTTTACAAGTTTTCATTGTGAATTTTGTGCCTAAGTTCATTTAGGGAAATTGGTCTTTGGTTTTCTTTAGTTGTGTCCTTATCTGGCTTGGATATCAATACTGGCTTCATATAATGAGTTTGGCAATAGTCCTTCCCCTTTCTGCTTCATGGAATAGTTTGAGAGCACTGATTTTCTCTTTTAAAATCTGATAGAATTTAGCCAGTGAGTCCATCAGGTCCTGAGATTCATCGTTGGGAAAACATATTTATCACTTACTTTCTCATGTTCTGCTTTTTTATAGACATCTTAAGTTGTTATTTATATTTATTGTTTAATTTTGGTAGGCCTATAGGGCTAGAAATTTTTCTATTTCTATTCTCAATGTTCTATTATGTTTTCAAAAAGTTACTTAATGACCCTCTGGATTGGTGATATCTGTTATAATGTCCCCTTTATGACTCTAATTTTATTCACTTGGATCTTCTCTCTTTTCTCATTGGTAGGTTTGCCTATGGAGTGTTTAGTCTTCTTTTATTATCAAGAAGAACAAATTATTTGTTTCGTTGATTCTTTGTGCTTTTATTTCAGTCTTCTATTCATAATTTTCGTCACTGATCTTTTTATTTCTTTCCATTCTACTCTTTTGGGTTTGGCCTTTTGTTTTTCTCAGGTATTGAAGTACATTATTAAATTATGCATTTCATTAATTTTTCTTTGTGTTTCTGTTTTTTTTAACATGAGCACTAACAACTGCAATCTTGCCTCTGAGACCTAACTTTGCCCCAAAGGTTCTGCTAAGCTGAGTTTCATTTTCACTTGATTCTAGATATTTTTCCCTGATTTTTCCATGACCTACGCATCATTAGGAGGATGTGTTCTTCAGCTTCTCCATGCATTTGTTTATAGCTTCTATACTTATTTTGCTATTGTTTTCTCAGCTTTTATTTCATTTGTTTTCATAAAGTTTATAAACATACCTTGAAATGTTTGTATCTGTTAAGATTTGCTTTTATGACTTAGAATGTGATCTATGTTAGAAAAAAAAATTTTATTGGCTGCGTGAAAATAAATATAGATTTGGCAACTGTTTATGGACATACTGTTTTAAGTTCATTTGATCTACAATGCTGTTTCCCTGAGTTTTCTTTACTGTTTGCCTATATAAATGATCTACCTTGATGACAGTGGAGGATACTAAAGTAGCCTTCTATTATTGTTTCAGGATTGACTTTCCCTTTTATGCCCAGTAGGATTTTTAATTGAAATTCATTAATGTTCAATACATATATGATTGCAATCTTTTTATCTTCTTGATAGATTATTCCTTTTATTATGTGAGGTAACTGCTTTATTATTCTGACTTAATTTGGTTTGAAATCTACTATGTTAGGCTAACTTAATACTCCTTCGTCGAACTGATGCGGCTTTGTTTTCTTTTTTCTTTGTTTTTTGAGTAGTTTATATATTCTGGAAATCAATGCTTTGTCAGATGTATCTGCAGTGAAGGTTTCCTCCCACTCTGTGGGATTTCTCTTCACTTCCTTGATTGTTTCTTTTGATGTACAGAAGCTTTTGAGTTTAATGAGATCCCATTTGTCAATTGTCAACCTTAATTCTTGTGCAGCTGCTGTCTGATTTAGGAAGTCTTTTGCTATGCTTATGTCTTGTAGTCTGCTGCCAACTTTTTCTTCTATCACCTTCAGAGTTTGGGGTTTCACATTGAGGTTTTTAATCCATCTGGAGTTGACTTTTGTACAGGGCAAGAGTGAGGGGTTTAATTTCATTCTTCTACAAGTGGTGATCCAGTTTTGCCAACACCACTTGCTCAAGATGATGTCTTTTCCCCATTGTGTCTTCTTGGCCCCCTTGTCAAATATGAGATGGCTGAAATTGTATGTGCTCAAGTTTGGATCTTCGGTTTTTGTTCCATTGGTCAACAGGTCTGTTTTTGTGCCAGTACCAGGCTGTTTTTATGACTATAGCCCTGTAGTATAGTTTGAATTCTGGTATAGAGATCCCCCTGTGTGGTTCTTTTCACTCGGGGTTGTTTTTGATATTCAGGGTCTTTTGTTAATCCACATGAATTTAAGTACTTTTTATTTTCCCAAGCCTGTGAAGAAATTCTTGGGGATTTTAATTGGGATTGCGTTAAACCTATACAAAAGTTTGGGTAGAATGGACATTTTTACAATGTTAATTCTCCCAATCCATGAGCATGGGAGGTTTTTCCATCTTCTGATGTCTTCTTCAATTTCTTTCTTTAAGCGTTTAAAATTTTTGTTGTAGAGATCTTTGGCGTCTTTGGTTAGGTTTGTTCCTAGGTATTTTATTGTTTTTGAGGCTATTGTGAGTGGGAAGGTCTCCTTGAATTCCTTCTCCAGTTGCTTGCTGTTGGTGTAAAGAAAGGCCACTCATTTTTTTAGGTTAATTTTGTATCCTGCCACTTTGCTGAAGCTGGTAATCATTTCTAGGAGTTTTCTGGTGGAGTTTGTAGCATCCCTTAAGTACACAATCATATCATCAACAAATAGGGATAGCTTGACTTCCTCTTTTCCAAATAGTACTCCTTTAATTTCCTTTTCTTGCCTTATTGCAGTAGGAAGTGTTTCAAGCACTATATTGAAGAGGAGTGGTGATGGGGGCAGCCTTGCCGAGTTCCTAACTTTAAAGGGAATGCTTTGGTCATTTCCCCATTTAGGATGATATTGGCTGTGGGTTTCCTGTACATGGCTTTGATTACATTGAGGAATGATCTCTCCAATCTAATTCCCTCTAGGACTTTAAGCATGAAGGGATGCTGGATTTGGTCAAAGGCTTTATCAGTGTCAATTGAGATGATGGTGTGGTTTTTGCCTTTCATTCCGTTTATGTGCTTGATGATATTTATTGATTTTCATATGTTGAATCATCCCTGCATCTCTTGTATGAATCCAACTTGGTCATGATGGAAGATCTTCTTGATGTGGGTCTGTATGCTATTTGCCAGTATCCTGTTTAGAATTTTGGCATCTGTGTTCATTAGGGAGATGGGTCTATAGTTCTCCTTTTTAGTTGTATTTTTGCCTGGTTTTGGTAATAGAGCGATGCTGGCTTCATAGAAGGAATTTGGGAGAATTCCTTCTGTTTGTATCCTTCTAAACAATTTCAGTAATAATGGTTGTAGGTCTTTTGGAAATGTTTTATAGAATTCTGACTTGAAACCCTCTGGCGCTGTGCTTTTTTTAGTTGGGTGGTTTCTTATTACATCTTCAATTTCTTCCTATATTATGGGTCTGTTTAAGCTGTCGATTTCTTCTTGATTTGGTGATTCCCAGGACTTCAGATATTCATCCATTTCTTCTAGGTTTTCGAACTTGGTAGAGTATAGGTTTTTGAAGTACTCCAGTATGATTTTCTGGATCTTTTCCTTGTCTGTTGTGATATTTTCCTTTTCATCAAGGATTGTACAGATTTGGAGTTGTTCCTTCTTTCTTTTGGTTAACTGGGCTAGAGGTCTGTTTATCTTGTTTATTCGTTCAAAGAACCAACTTTTGGATTCATTGATTTTTTTTTTTCTATGATATGATACATTAAATGGACGTCATAGACCTCTACCAAATATCCACCATCCTAATACCAAGAATAACTTCTCTCAGCACCCCATTTACTTCTCCAAAATTAGACCACAACTGGGACACAGAAAAACCTGCCACAAAGTACAAAATGTGAAAATTTCAATGCAGTTCGTTTCAGACCGCAGTGCATAATCTCCACATCAACACAGTTAAAGCCAACTATGCTACAATACGACACATGGGAACTAAACAACACCATCTCTAATAATAAATGGTGCCAAGAAGAGAATAAGAAAGGAATAAAGCATTCTGGAACTGAATGACAATGACAATACACACAACAAAGCCTATGGGATACCTTAAAATGCATCCTAAGAGGGAAGTTTAGTAGGCCCTGGGGTGCCTACATTAGAAAACAGAAAGAGCACAAAGTGAATGTCATCTGAACACTGTAGCTAAAAAGCACTTGAGAGGGAACTTGAGATGAACCCCAACCCACAGAACAGGAAAAATAACAACAACGAAAACCATAGCAAAAAAAC